>CACVCL010018658.1:0-40000 GCA_902729485.2 Mus minutoides | reverse complement strand
ATGGTGCAGTCTGTGCTGTCACATTCTATGGTAATTACTGGTTCTGTTGTTGCCGGCTTTATGCACTCACTCTGTCTAGACTTCAATTTCTGGAACCTTTAGTGACTCATTTTTCAACAAAATGCAAGTCACTTCACTTTGCTTTGTTTTAAGCTCTATATAACCTAATATTTAACGTTCTCTGAGTAATGTTATGTGTACCTCATCAAAAAAGCAGTCTACAGACATCCAAGAATATCAGACCATAATCTCATATTACCCTTTCTTATTTAAATCTCCATTTTGTAAAACTCATATCCCAGACTCTATTCAGCAACGTTAACCTGGGTAACTTCAACAATGTTTTTTGTCTTCTATTTGGTTGGCAATAACTCAATATGAATAACATAATTGCATATTTGTTTGAGTTTTAAGTTGTTCAATTTGGCAGCTGTCTATTCCCTCAAACCTAATGCTTTAACCTTAAAAGCCTTGTGGTCAAATTGTAAAGTCTGGGTGTTTGGGCAGAGTAAGGGGCTAGCCAGCGCAAAATCTTGGAAACTCCATCCAGTAGCAGCTGACTCTAAATGTGTAAGCACATCATGGATGCATGTAAACCAGGGTATGCAAGAAGAGGGTTGGGTTGCTCTAGGGCTCATGGGAAAAGGGTCGGTCCTTTTTGCTGCCAGCAGATGGTCAGTTCTAACTAGAATTTAGAGGCATGGAGTCACGTGGAATAATTTCATCACTGGTTTTCTCATGGTGTATCTGTATGCTTGTATTGTGTTCTCATGAGAATAGCCTTTACCCTCATGGTGGGACAATGTTCTCAGACATGTAAGGTAGAACATCAGAAACCATTTGCTGCAGTCATTCAGAAATTTGACCTTCTTCAAGACCTTCTTTCTACTAATTCTAAAGATTTGAAACAGACAGGCCTTTATTTCCACGTACTTCTATATTATATGTCACTCTCTCAGGAGTATTTCCTCTTATTTAACATCTTCATTTTTTTTAAATTGACTTACTAATCTCTTTATTTTATCATCCATCCAACTTTTAATAAAAGTTTGTTAAGAGTTTATGTAAACATTCACTCTTGGGCCAAATAGAGAGTTTTAACTAAAACAAGATCCTTGTTTCAGAGATTTTTATGGACTTGGCACTAATAATTCAAACTGTTGTCTAGTGCTAGAAACCTCACACCATTTCATCCTTTAGTCATATGATGGAGGCATGATTATTCATACTTTATAGCATGTGAACACTCTCTTTGTTCTGTTGTCTTTAAAGTCTCATATCTCAATTACCTTTATTTTTACAAGGTCTGTTTAATATTCCCTGCTAACACATAACTACTACTTAGTCACCGCTCATGATTACTTTTGTCACATGGGGGAATATCTGGGTTATTATGGCTATTCATTTTCCCTTAATTATAGTTCAACAATCAGAGCAACCTTAGTTTTTAAGCAAAACACTGAATAATTCCACAAAGAAGTCACACTTCTGATGTGAAACCACAGTTAAGGAAAACTCTAAGCAAATTTACTCTATTTTCCTGACAAACAGGTCAGGGGAAAGAAAGCTTTTAAATTTATTAGAGATGACTTGTTTGAGCAACTTCTACCTCCTCTCTGATCCCTACTGAGCATTCCACCCATGAATTATACAAGCAATTTGGATCAAGAAGGTAAAGGAAATCTTGAATTGCCAGTGCCCTCCACACTCCCATAATGCAGATGAGTTCCTAAGGAGGCTGTTAACTGTATCAGTGCTTTGCAATGTGAAATTTGGGGGTGTTTTCTGCAAATGGTAGCTCCCATTCCCTTTTAATTTCCCTCCTTGCTCCATCTTGCTTTGGCTCCTGTAAGTGTTGGAAGATGGCCAACACTATTCTCCTATGATAAAGTGACAGATTTTAGAATTATTGCTTGATTTAAGGAGCCCTGGTTTAGAATATATATATATTCTTCCTCACTAAGCTGAATGTCCTTAGGCTAATAAATTAACCTCTGTGAGTATGTGCCTTCCACTTATTTTTCAGACTCTGTTAAAGATGAAGACTGTAACGAATGTCTTGTCATGTAGGAACTCATTTGTATTTTTAACTATTCTTTTATTGTTGTTGTTGTTATCATGATTACCTTGCATGATAGTTAGATTCTTGTCAACTTGATACTACATAGTGTCATTTGGGAAGAGGGGACCTCTTTGAGGAAAAGCTCCCATTAGTTGGTCTGTGGGTCATTTTCTTTATTAATGATAGATCCAGATGGACCCAGTTCTTTTGTGCATGGGGTCTTCCTTAGGGAGGTGGTTCTAAGATGTATAAGAAAAGCAAGCTAAACAAGACATGGAGAGTAAGCCAGTAAGCGCATTCCCTCCATGGTCTCTGCATCAGTATCTACCTCCAGGTTCTGGCCTGAGTTTCTTCCTTGGTATCTCTTCATCATGTACCACAGTGATGTGGTAGCGGAAGTCAAATAAACCTTTTTCTCCCCAAGTTGTTGTGGTCTTAGTGTTTTAATCACAGCAATAGAAACAAATTAGGATCCCACAGATGATTTTACTGTTAGGGTAGTATATATTACGTTCCAGCCATTCCCTTCCCTTTAGATATATTCCATCTAAAACAGAATCTTAGAAAGTCATCATGCAATGCTGCAATACATTTCTGATGCTATAAGGGCAGTGTACCAGATAGGGCAACTCATAAACTTGCACCGCAAAACATAGAAAACAGAGAGCAGTACTGTGGTCAGCGTGCAACTTCCATGAAACAAGTTAGAACCACTGCATGTTAGAGTCCCCAAGATTTACATAGGACTACAGAATAAAAACCTTGTTTCTAGTGCATGGGAGCCTCTGGGCATATGAAGAGTAATATTTTCAACTATGAGCTGCTGTTTCCTGTAAGCTTTATATACATTATATATTCAGTATTTTAGGGCCTAAAGGATATCACTATGGTACCCAGAGGATAGGCTTCACAGCTCCCCCCACAATGAAATCCATTCTATGTTTATAGAGAGGACCTAGCTGGAGCAACTTCAAGTGCAGAAAAGGAGTTAATACCCCAATTCTTATCTCGGGATCAATGGGAAAAGCCGTATTTCCTCTCCTAATGGGCATCTGCAGATATTGTCCAAAGGTGATCAAGAAAATCCTGAATATTTATTATTTACAACTGCAAAAGTAAACCAAACAAGTTCCAAAATCTATACTGTAACTGCCAAGAACAGAGAAATGGGAAGTAGAGTAAAGAAGAATGAACATTCTATCTCCATCCTTTACTGGATCCATTCACACTTATTAAAGTACACAAGAACTATTGCTGAAATCATATGCTATGGATGCATTGAAGATGACTCTGGAAGAGGCAACAAATGAATGGCCGCGCCTTCTAGGCAATGGGATGTGGCTAGGAAAATGGTCTACAGGATTTAGAAAGACATTTTTGAAATTTGCAAACTTCTACTCAGCCTGAGTGTCCTTAAGCTATGAATATTTAATAAGTGTCAAAATTTCAAAATGTAGAGCATCTCGATTGGACACCTCTGTCCAGATGATAAGGATTACTAGGATTTCTCTGTTGACTAAAAGATAATTGCAAATGTGCCAGTGAGATGGTTCAGAAGGTAAGGAGGCTTGTCACCAAGACTTATGAGCTGAGCTCAATCCATAAAACCCAAATGATAGAAGGAAAGATCACCTCCTACAGGCTGTCTTCTGACCTCCACACCTGCCATGTGGCACATGTGAGTGTGTATACACATGAATGAATGAATAAATGAATGTAAAGGTTTCTTTTTTTAAAAATCATAATCAGTTCAACCTAAAGTAACTTTTTTTCTTTGTATATGGCCTCAGCCTCGACATTTTTTTTTTTTTTTTTTTTTTTTTTTTTGGTTTTTCAAGACAGGGTTTCTCTGTATCGCACTGGCTGTCCTGGAACTCACTCTGTAGACCAGGCTGCCCTCGAACTCAGAAATCCGCCTGCCTCTGCCTCCTGAGTGCTGGGATTAAAGGCATGCGCCACCACGCCCGGCTCTTTTATTTTATCCCTTCTCTTACAATTTTCTCTCTTAGAAATGACAATTTAATTTTTTTTACCATGTCAGCTTTAAATCGAGGCTTACAGATGTCAATTCAATTAGCAGTATCTAGTTTGACTAAGAACAACTTTCACTGATAAATCATCACCCTGCTGAAGCTGTGGATACTATTGGAGAAGTCCCAATTAACCAACAGAAGAAAATAATGACTATGTGGGGCTAAGCATATAGTTGCATGTAAAAGTGATTGGGAATGCACCTGAAATTTTAAAATAGGCTAATTCACACACATATAATTACTTCAATTTCTCTAGCTGGGTTGACTGTGTACAGACATTTGCATAAAAGGAGCATGAGGAAAGATTTCAATGAAACTATTTCCCTAATAAAATTTCAAGTAGGCAGATGTTTGCCCCAAGGAACCATTCAGACAACAGAACTTACATTAAAAACACACATGTTCCAAAAGAAGGAGCATTTTTAGCCACCAAATTTCTATCTTTTTCAGATGCATTCCTTCTGCATTTGAATTTGGACTGCATTCTTTAGAACAGGTAAACTCACTTTTGTCCATTGATAAGTCTTCCACAGGAAAGATCTGGAAAACTTGCAATGTTTACCTTGAAAATTCTCCTGGGGATATTACAGCTTTTAAAATGTTAATTTATACAGATATGAACAGCTCAATTAGGCTCACACTCTGCACAGTGTTCTCTCTCTCAAGAGCTGCCTGCCGTCTGTTAAGTCAACTATTTCCAGTTCCCATGGTACATCATTTTAGCTGCAGAGACTTAAAATCCCAGTCAGCCATAAAGATCATCTGCACTACCCTTCCTCCTAAATTCATCTGAGTCATCATTTTCTCCCATCTTATTTTTAATCACCAGATTTGAAAGGAACTTCAAAAGAAGGGGGGGAAAAATCCTAAACAATTTATTTTGCAGGCTAGAAGTTTTGAAACAATGACTAGCTTGCTCTGTTGGTCTAGAAGGTCACTTGTTTTCTTGTTCTCTGAAACAGAAACTGGTAGGAGGTAGAAGAGTAAACTCAGAAGCCTGGGAGGCTGCAGAAGGTCTTCATTTTCTAGATTTTATGTCCTGAGTCACCTCAAACCTGTGTATAGACAGTCATTTTGATTTTAGAAGAGCTGGCTATAGTAAAGATACCAGAAGCTCTAAAGCCTAATGGCCATAACAGTGGACTCACTTTTTTGCTCTGCCTAATTCAGGTTTTTAAGCCTAGAAAGTGCCCTCCTAGCCACTGAGGACTTAGTCATCCCAGGTAAATCGCATTATTGTAAGGTGGTGGAAACTTAGGCGGTATGTCACTGGGGCACATTGTCTCAGGTTGTATTTTGTCCCTGGGTACTTCCTGTCTCTCTGGCTGGGCTTTCTTCCTACCTTTCCTCTCCTTGCACACTTTCTGTTATGGCACTGGGCCTCACCTCAGGCCTAAAAGCAACGAGCTAGATGAGTTTGAAATGAACCCTCTGAAATCACATGTCAAAATTATATTTCCCTCTTTTTTATTATTATTATTTTAAGGCATTTATTGTCATGGTGGAAAGTGGATACGTAAAGCCATAGTCACAGATTTCCCTCTCTTAACTTGTCTACCTTGACTATTTTGTCACAGCATTATGAGGTATCCACCAGAGAAGAGCACTTTTACATGGGTTCAAGCCTGCGGAAAGTCTTTATTGAAAGTCTTTATTACGGAAAGGCTGGTGGTTACATGGAATATTTGGGATCCTAGTGCAGTCCCCAAGCCTGTTTTAGAGTTGGCTTCTAAGTATAAAAGACACAACCTGGCTTGACACACATGTTCACAAAAATATTCAGAATGGAACTGCAAAAGCCAAAAACCAAGGGTAGTACATTTAGAAGCTTTTCCAGATCTTTGGACTTTGATGGATTACTTCTTTTGTTCTCATTTTTGGCAGGTTTGCTGCCTATATGCTGGGTTCCAAGAACTGAATGGTGCTTCTGCCCATGGCATTGTAATAATAATGAATAAAATAAAAGTAAAGTAAAGTAAAAGTGGCTGTTACCCAATTACTGGGGTTAAGGTCTGGGGGCCTGATATAATAGCAGCCAAATGAGATTAACAGAAGTCTGATAATTTTCTTTTAGATCCTAAGAATTCTGTGCCTTATTTTGTCACCTCAATTATAGTATGTGTTCACATATAACTGGGCACCTTTCATTCATGTTGCTACCATAAAATGCACACAGAAACAGATAGAGGTGCCTTCTTATTCTTACCGTACAAATGTAGACAGCATGGGGTGTGTCTTTGTATGATGATGTAGGAACACACCATAGGCTGAGACTATCACATTCTGCTCCATTTTTCTGGGGATAGATAAAAGGACACTTCCTATCTTTTAAAGACTCTTGGTTTATGAGTTTCTACTTATCCAATAAATTATTTCTTTGCTCTTTGCTGTGCACCATGGTAGAATCCATCAAATTTGTAGTGTAGGGTGGTTGATTGGTTCCCAACCTTTACAACAAAATAAAACACATGATAACTCTAATACTGCCAAGTTCTAACTAGCAAGTGTTTTCTGGTGCTCACGTGGCCCCTTATTAACTCTGTTTACTGCTTCTGTTTGATGTGTATCATGTGTCATATATAGGATCCTCAAATGCCTGTCTGTCAGCACCACACTTCTAAGAGAAGAATAAAATAAAGTATGAAGGCTTTAGCTTGGGCATGCCTGGGTTAACATCAATTCTTCTACCACCATGTATAAACTGGACGTCATGAGAGGGTTCGCTTCATAGTACTTATGCAAAAGGGATGAGCTAGTGCCCTGAGTGTTGGGGGTTGTTATGGAGCTGCTATGTATTCAAATGCAAATACTAACTCCCAAGATTTGGTTGCAATCCCAAGGAGCCCATTCCCAGGTACACCAAAATATGTTATGTAAACTTTGCTGGCCATTCTTCTCTAACAGACTAAATAAAAGTGGCTGTTACCCAAGCACTAGGGAGAACAGATGTAGGTAAGATTTGGGTTATCAGGCTGGAGTTTATAAGCAGGAACCAGGAAGAGGAGGGGGGAGGAGAAAGAAGACAGAGAGATGGGATGAACCAAGAGCACATGGCTGAGAGAAGTGCCCCCTGAGGACAGACTGATGGAGCAGAAACAGCCCACACAAAATTCAGACAGCAAGTAACTTGGGAGCACAGTCCGGAATTAGCCAGTCTAGCATAGAGAAATAGTTAGGGATAATCACCCAGTAAGTGGGCTAAGGATGATTAAATAAATCAACAAGACTCTGACTTGATTACTGGGGGTCTGTCCAGGTTATAATCAAAACTAATAGAGTTGTTGAATATCCCACAACGACATCTGAAATTACTGTGCCCTGGCCTCTGGTACTGTACCTTCATTAATCAACTAAGGTTAGTTTCAATTTTACTCTTTACTCTTTTGTTCCAGTGTATGTATGAGTGTTTTACCTCCTTATATGACTGTGTACTACTTGTATGCCTGATACCCACTGAAGCCAGAAGAGAAGGTCAGATCCTATGGAGTTTGAGTTACAAGACAGTTATGAGTGGCCATGAGAGTGTTGGGAACTCAACCCAGATTCTCTGCAACAGCAACAAGTTCTTTTAAGCACTGAACCATCTCTTCAGCCCCACCCAACATTACTTGAGCATTTGTCCTTTTGGAGGACAGTACACTCCCTTGACCAGCTTGCTGTTAAGGTGGTTTTATACAACTTCTCTACCATAATGTAGCATACCACCAATCACTCATTTTTCTCCATTTTGAATACATCTTGCTTTTTATAGATTCATTGAATAAAAACTCTAATTATGTCCTTTGCTTCTGTTTGCTTCCAGAGAACAGGTACTTAACTTTGCTTTGCAGTGAGTGACAAATTGGAACTGTCCTGTGGCCATCATCTTCTCCATAACATCATCACTGCATTTAAGGGGAACAATTACTTTAATGGTTTTATTTAAATATTTTATTCCTTTCTTTAATACAAGAATATGAATGGAGGTTGGAGTGCCAGAATATTATCTACCTAGCATTCGTAGGCCCTGGATATGACTGGAGATTAGAATAAAATTCAGTGGTATTTACTTAGCATGCACAAGAACCTGGGCTCAATCCTTATACCTACATAGGAAAAACAAAACAAAACAAACAACAAACAAACAAACAAACAAACCAAAAAGCAGTATGGGCAGACTCATTGGTACTAGTCAAATCATTCACAGATGTATAGAGAAAAATTTGCCATTTGTACGCAAACCTATTCTTACCTTAGGCACCCCCTGAAGGACTCGGTGTTAATTGGCCTTATCTTTCCATATTTCTGTTTTGTGCATAGAAACACACATGTACAAATACACATAATCAAATTAATTTGTTTGTTGATACAGTGTTTTAATTTTGTTCTATTTTCTTTGCATTTACCAAAATAGGTTACATTATTTATAGCAGTTGTAAACTTTCCTATATGATAAAATGTGGATGTGATTTTTAATAGCTGAATAAATAATCCATAGAATGGATGTATTGTATTTGTTTGACCTCATTAATAACAAATATTCAAGTAGATTTCTATTCCATGATTAGTGGTTATGGTGGTTTGAATGAGAATTGTCCCTTTAGCTTCATAGATTTAAATGCTTGATTACTAAGGAATAGCACTTCTTGAAAGGATTAGGAGATGTGGCTTTTTGAAGGAAGTGTGTCATTCTGAATGATTTTTGAGGTTTCAAAAGCCTATGCCAAGCCCAGAGTCTCTTTTGGCCCATATATCAGAATGTAGCTCTTACCTACTTCTCTAACACCATGCTTACCTGAAGCCATGCTCCCTGCCATGATGATAATAAACCTCTGACTCTGTAAGCAAGCTCCCAATTAAATGCTTTCTTTTATGAGTTAGTATGGCCATGGTGTCTCTTCACAGCAATAGAACAGTAACTGATACAATGGTGCTCCTAGCAATACCCTTTCATGTGCATCTCATATCTGTTACATCAAGTCTTTTGATTCTGTACTATGTAATCGCAGACCTGGAACTTTGCATCAAAGTATGTGTGTTATCAGCAAGATTTGGTAGGAGACTGTTTAACCTTCAGCTTTGGAGTACTGATGGACATACTTACCACATACCCCAGACTTCATTTTGTATTTCTAATTTTGATATGTTTTCCTGAAAGAAGAATGAATGGAAACCTAAGTAGAATGAAGCTTGTTAAACTTAACCTCTGAGTCTCCATGGAACCAAGAGCTCCTAATGCACAAATATGTGTATTTAGGGGTTTTAATGAGTTATTTGAGAATTTCATTCAATATATCTTGATCACATTCATCCCTTCCTCCAACTCCTCCCAGATGCACCACCGTTCCCTTCTCCAACTCTTCGTTTTCATTGCCTTTTAGAACTCAAGGGGTCCATTTGTGCTGCTCAAATACCCTTAGGTACATGTGGATAACACATCCACTGAAACATTGTCAACCCATTGGGGTCATACCCTTAAAACAAACCTGACTGTACCAGCAGTTGTCAATTGCCAGTTGTTCTTCAACTAAAGATAAGAACTTTATACACAACTCTCTTTTGCTTTCTGGAATGGTGGTAGTGATTCCTGCTTCCACCAGCAATACATGAAGGAACCCAACATCCCAAATCTTTATGGCAATAGGTACTAGTGCATTGTAGCTTTCTTGTTGGTTTGTTAGTAAGTACATTGTAATGAATTGGATGTGAAATGCACCACCACGGGCTTTTGTATTACAGTGGCTGAGCTCTAGGTGCTGGTGATATTCAAAGGGCCTTTGTGGGGCATTTTTAGAGGTAACGGAACACTTGGCTGCCAACTTGACTGCATTTAGAATTTACTAAAAGCTTCTTGGAGCATGTGACTATGAGGTATTTTTATTGATTCAATCATTTGAGATAGGAAGTCACATCTTAAATCTGGGCCACATCTTCTTGTAGCAGCCTAAATAAAAGACATGGAAGAAGGAAATGTTTGCTCTTTGCCTGCTTGCCCTCACTCTCTGGCAAGTTCACTGCTTCACTGGCATTACAGCCTACATTTTCATACACAGGATCCTCTGTGACCTTGGCCTTCATGAAGCAAACAACTATTAGATTCCTGGACTGCTAGGAGACAGCCATTGCTGGAATAGTTGGGCCCCAGCCTGTAAGTCCCTTTAAGAATCCCATTTTAATATATAAAGGTTCAGCTTATTAGTTCTGTTTCTCCAGAGAACTCTGATTGATTAATGCATAACCTCTCCCTGCTCACTGTCAGTGTAAAGAATGTCTTTGTATGTCTCAAGATTCATCCATTCTACAAATCAGATTGAGCCTTTGGTATTTTCTAGATCTTTTTGTAGGTTACAAAACAGAATGTCCAACAATATGAACGTTACAATAATAAGGATAACTAATCAAAGTAAAATCAAGAAAAGAAAGCAATGAAAGGGGGGGTGTCCAGGTGACAGGCAGGTCCTCTGCTTACAGGGTGTGGAGCACAGGAGACACAGATGGAGTTGAGAGAGGAGCTGCTGTAAGAGCATCCTCCGAGGTGCATGCAGTCCTCCCCCATCCCTCACGAACACACAAACAAGTTCTTATTATTGGATTGTGTAGTTATATCTGCCCTCAATTATTTATGTAAGTTTGACTTTGTATTGGCAGTATTAAAATTAATGCTTCAATATGCTTCTGAAACTTTCATGTAAATACTGAATATGTACAGCTAGAGTCGTGAAAATACAATTAGAAGATTTATTACTTTGATTTGTTTATTTAAATAGTGGATATACAGCAGAAAATTGAGCAACATCTATTGTTTTTAGACTTTGGGGACTTGTTTTTTTTTAGCTAACTGGCATAAAACTGAACTAAAGGCCTTCATGACATAGGAATTGTAAAATTTCCCTCTGACTATCTCTCTACATTTGTATAGGTGGAGTTTAAATCATAATAAATACAGCAGCAGCTGCAATTATGGTTAGTGTCCTACTAGAGGAAAAAATGGCCTGGTCATATAGTAATACATGTAATGTGCTCAATTATCCCTAGATGACTGGGAAGACAGCTGTCAGAGTAACATAGGTATGGTTATTTGAATAAAAATGCCCCCCATAGGCCCATAGGAAGTGGTACTATCAGGAGGTGTGGCCTTAGTGGAGTAGGTGTGACCTTGTTAGAGGAAGTGTATTATTGAGGGTGTACTCTAAGATCTCAGAAGCTCAAGGCCCAGTCTCTCTCTCTCTCTCTCTCTCTCTCTCTCTCTCTCTCTCTCTCTCTCTCTCTCTCTCTCTCTTTCTCTTCCTGCTGCCTGTCAATCTACATGTAGAACTCTCAACTCCTTTTCCAGCACCATGTCTGCCTGCACACATGAAGATAACAGATTAATCTTCAGAACCTGTAAGCCAGCCCCTGTTAAATGGTTTTCTTTATGAGAGTTTCCATGGTCATGGTGTCTCTTCACAGCAACACAGACTTTGAAATTTTAAGAAAGATTTTATGCTTTTAAGAATATTGGATATTTTAAACAGACTGGAATTTTAATGTGTTTGGATTGGTAAAGACTGTGGGACTTTTGAAGTTATTTGCTATTATTCTGAGATCTTGGTGATGAATAAGAAAGGAGTAATGTGTTTTACTAGGGATGTGCTTGTGTGTCATGTTGACAAGGGGTCAGTTATGCTGGCTAGTCTCACATCAATTAGACATACAAATGTATTAGTCAGGGATCTCTAGAGACACATACCTCATGGAATGTCTCTAAATATTAAGGGAATTTATTGTAATGACTTACAGTCTGTAGACCAACTAATCCAACAGTGAGCAGCTGTGGATGGGAAGCCTAAGAATCTAGTAATCAGTCAGTCCCATGAGGCTAGTTGTTTCAGCTGGTCTTCTGTAGAAGTAGGTTCCAACAGATGTGCTGGCAAGTAAGTGCAAGCAAAGAAGAGTGATCTTCCTTCTTCCAAAGATCTTATGTAATCCTCCAGCAGAAGATGTGGCCTAAATTAAAGGTGTATATAACCATGCCTGGAACTGGGGCTTGCTTTGTCCCAGGATGACTTTGAACTCAGAGATCTGCCTACCTCAGTCTCCTGGGACTAAAGGAATGTACTACCTTGCCTGGGCCTAAGTTTTCATGGCCACTATACCTCAAGATCTTCATGTCAATATCCAGCTGTGTCTTCCAGCTTCACGAACTGGATCACAGGTGTGCCCTCCATGTCTGGATTGTAGTTCATCAAGATGTAGTCAAGTTGACAACCAGGAATAGCCACCACAACAAATTAAAGCTATCTGAAAGTAGAGAAACTTAATGGAAAAAAATGCCTGCATAATATCCAGGAGTAAGGCCTTTTTACAATTAGTAATTGATGAAGGAGGGCCCAATCTATTGTGGATGGTTCCATCCCTGGACTGGTGGTCATGGGTTCTATAAGAAAGCAGGCTGAGCAAGTCATGAGAAGCAAGCAAATTAGCAGCACCCCTCCATGGCCTCTGCATCAGCTCCAGCCTCCAGCCTCCAGGTTTCTGTCTTGTTTGAGTTCCTGTCCTGACTTCCTTCGATGATTAACAGTGATACCAAAATGTAAGCGAAATAAACCCTTGCCTCCCAACTTGCTTTTAGGTCATGGTATTTAATTTCAGGAATAGAAACCCTAACTAAGATAAAAGGTAAAGCATATAATAGGTGCCAGCTCTCTGCCTAAGGTGTAAAGTCCCCCTGTTGAATGGCTCCAGGTCACACTTCAATTTTCAAACTGTTGCTTCACTCTTGCGCTTAATGTTCTTTTAAATTCTGACATCTACACATCCTGGAGGGAAAAATGGTCTTTGTTACTTCAGATAGTCTTTTATCATTGCCCAGGGGATATCAGAACCACTCTCCCTACCTCCCACAGGTGTGCTATTAGGTAAAAAACAGAAAGCACTATGGCCTTTGCCACCATCAAATGTGTGTGTGTGTGTGGTGGGGGTGGACTGCTGGGGGAACCACAATCATCTTTCCTTCTTATCACAATGGATGGGCAAATGATGAAAGACAATTGGTGCCAGAAGTTTCATACACACCCACAGGCATAGCATTGCCTTTATCCAGAGCTCTGGCCTGCATTTAAGCCAGCCTTCTGACAGGGCTTTACCAAGAACCACACTGATGTGACTTTTTACAGCTTAGCCCCAAGGCAGCTGACATTTGTTTTCTTGTTCCTGCTATGGCTGGAGAATTCCATCTGTTCTTGTCTTTAACTGAAATCATGGTGGTGCATGTGTGTGTGTGTGCACATAGGATCAAGGCTAGGGTTAGGTCCCCACTCCAACAAGGGAAGATCCATTTTTTCCTTAGTAATTCTTATGACTTGTACAATCTTTATGCTTAAAGATCACAATTTGATACACCCTGTCCATTGGGTGTATCTTCCAAAATAGGCCTACCTCACCCACAAGTCCTTATTCTTAGGACACATGGAGTCTCCCAGGTACCCTCCATGAATCCCCCACCACTCTCTGACTGTCCATGCTGGGACTGTACCAATAGGAACAATATTAGCCTATGGAGCCACAAGAGGGTCTGATCATTGAATTTAGACAAAGCCCTTTGTGATCACTATAGTTGAGCTAAGTAGCCCAGAGCTTCTAGAACTATGACCCCAAAGGGTGTGTCACTAGATATCATTGTAGCCCAGTGACTGCTTGCAATAAAGCAGACATTAAGGAAGCACAAGGTGGGGTTGGCTCTAGGGGACTATATATATGTGTGTGTCTGACTGGGAAACCTAATCATCTGTGCCAGACTGTCTTAGTTTGATTTTCTATTGCTATGAATAGACATTATGGCAACTCTTACAAAGGAAAGTATTTAATTGCACTGACATAATTTCAGAGGTTTAGTTCCTTTTCATCATGGTGGGAAGCATGGTAGCATGGAGACAGACATGGTACTAGAGAAGGACTTGAGAATTCTATACCTGAATTGGCTGATAGCAGAAGAAGAGAAAGACACTGGGCCTGGCTTGAACATCTGAGACCTCAAAGCCGTCACCCAGTGACACACCTCCTCCAACAAGGCCATACCTACTCCAACAAGGTGACATTTCCAAGTAATGACACTCCCTATGGGCATATTGGGGCCACTTTTATTCAAACAACCATACTTAGACCATCTGACAGTTCCAGAGTGCAAGCAAGTATGTCATCTTTACATACACATGAGTCAGGTCCTTAATTACTTCACATGACCTTAAGTTTGAGACTGAACTGATTGGATTTGTTTCAGAAAAAATGTCTGTGGTGCAGACCTTCACCAGAAAAGTCAGAATGTTATTCAGGGTAGACACACAATCCCACTGATGGCCAAGAAGGTAGGGTAGTGTGGAGCTAGGATGTTAGTGGGCTAAAATCAAGAGAACTTGGCAGTGTGCTGGATAAGGTAGAGGAGGGAATCAAGAGTCTTTCCTGCTAACCTTTGGCTGAGGTGATAGGCATGGGCACTCCCTGGAAAAGCTTTCTTCAACTCTAGGCATTGCTCAGTCAGGCTTCTTGAGCCAGATCTTTCTTCTGCCTCTGGGTCTTATAAGGGATTTCTCCTTTCCCTTCTAGCAGATTATTCATCTTCCTCTCCCCCTTTTTCTCCTAGTCATGAAATTATATCACTACCTGATCTCAGTGCCTGTCTGTATCAGACACACATATATCCATGACCTTACCTTCCACACTTGTTAGTGCTCTCTTTGCAGTTGTATAGGGAGAAGATAAAGGCTAATGTGCTTCTGAGTAGAGAAGTAGCAGAGCCTGAAGGAAGCTCATGGCTTTGAGAAAACAAAAGAAGACAGGGACAGGAGCATTTCTGTCCCCTTCCTTTGACTCTATGTAGACTCTTTCTATCAATGAGCAAAGAAATACTTCCTACATTCTTTTCTGAGTGACTGTTGCTTTCTCTATCTTCTCAGGGAATTTTACACACTTAAATTTTTGTAGATTTATTACCTTGTATGTATGGGAGGTTTGCCTGCATGTATGCCTGTGCTCTTCATGTGTGCCCAGTACTAACAGATCCTTGGAACTGGAGTTAGACAGTTATGAGCTGTCGTGTGGATGCTGGGAATTGAACCTAGGTCCTCTGGAAGAAAAGGTAGTGCTCTCAACAGTGAGCCATTCTCTAGATTCTTTTTAGAAAAATTTAAGTTGCCAAGTAAACACACACCACACACAAACACATCACACACACACACACACACACATACACACACACAAACACACCACACATATACACACTGCCTTTTAATTTTTCCAAAATGAAACTTTTCATGACTTTTATGATAAATATAATCAATAGAACAAAGGCATAAAATAAACCATTTGGAAAGTGTGACCCTGTCAGGTTCTGTAGTAATTAACACTGGGGAGTCATGTTCTAACACCATCCATGTGCTTAAATGTGGGGAATGGTGCTAAATCTCACACTGAAATAGCTCTATGTCACTTTTTCAACCTCTGTAGGACAATAATTAACCTGCAAATTAAAAAAAGAAGAAAAAAAGTTCTACAAGAGAAAAATCTTACTAGGAAATTATACATTCCATACGAGACAGGCTATTAAATTATCACAAAATTAACAAATCTATTAGTAACTGGAATTTTATCATTGGAAGAAAAATAGACCTGAATGTTTTTTAGATTTTCATAAAAAATTTTAAAATAACAAGCTTGCTCCCCCTCTTCCTTCCTTCCTTCCTTCCTTCCTTCCTTCCTTCCTTCCTTCCTTCCTTCCTTCCTTTGACTGATATTTCTTTTCTTCATAGCAGGAGAGTAGACTGCCATGTTTATTCACTGGGTCAATAAAAGTAGCTTTATCTGTCTCGTGTGAGGCTATGCCAGTACCTGGCAAACACAGAAGTGGACACTCACAGTCAGTTATTGGATGGAACTTAGGGTTCCCAATGGAGGAACTAGAGAAAGTTCCCAAGGAGTTGAAGGGGTCTCCAACCCTATAGGTTGAAGAACAATATGAACTAACCAGTACCCCCAGAGCTCGTGTCTATAGCTGCATATGTAGCAGAAGATGGCCTAGTCGGCCATTATTGGGAAGAGAGGCCCCTTGGTCTTGCAAACTTTATATGCCCCAGTACAGGGGAACGCCAGGGCCAAGAAGTGGAAGTGGGTGGGTAGGGGAGCAGGGCGGGGGGGGGGTATAGGGGACTTTCAGGATAGCATTTGAAATGTAAATGAAGAAAATATCTAATAAAAAATGGAAAAAAATAAAAGTAGCTTTATAAAGTGGTGGTTTTGTAGACATGAGCTTCAACGTTCTGTTTCTACCTCTCATCTTTGGGAAATGATCCCTCATCCAGAGGAGAGACAACCTCCTGAGTAAGAACAGGCCAGATGCCGTGATGCGATCCCAGGGAGAAAAAGCAGCAGCACTCCGAGGAAATAGAATGTGCTCCCTCGAGTAAACAAAGTTGCAGGCTAGCAGGTGACAGTTTATGGGAAAGAAAAATTTTTTCAAACCCTCCAACAGGTTTTTACACCCAATAAATTCCTCAAGTAAAAAATAACATCTGTGAGCTACAGTGGCGTGTAACAAACCGTGCACAGGTTTCTTCACACTGCTAAATTGCTAACAGGTCAGTTGTATGCTTTAGCTTTTCTTGCCAAACTTAGCCCCACTGGGCAATGGTTGTACAGAAAGACTCGATTTGTTTTGCTTTGTTTCTTGTTTATTTGTTTGTTTGTTTGTTAGTTTCAGAAGTCAATTCAGCTACCACTCTGGGAAAAGAAAAATCTATGTACACAATTTGGAGCTCAGGAGTTGGCAGCTCTAGCACTCTATTTGTGATGCCCCGTTGAGTATCAAAACAGACACTGGTGTCGTGCTCTGGGCTTAAAATTACTGTTTCAGAAACAAAGAAAAGTTTAATTCAATAAGAGAAAAAGCAATAAAATTCCAAAGGGAAATAGAAAACTGACATGAATTCGTAAGATAAACATGGGTAATCTATGAACAAATAAGAAAATATATTCAATCTATAAAGAGTAAAATAGCTTGAAAATGTGATAATGTTTGGTTACTAAATTAGTAGATATAGTAAGAAATAATGTTGTGTATGCCGTTGGGAATGTAAAGTCAGTACAACCTTTCAGAGAGCAATTTGATAGACCTATTTGTCTACATAGGAACAATGATGGTCACAGTCCTTAGATGTGAAACCAAAATTGCCTGTATTTATTTAGAAATAAAATAGAAAAAAATATTAAAGTAAATGTGAATGTAACTTCTGTACCTTGTTTTCTAACTTCTCTTCCTGAGGAATGTTACCTCTTCATACTTACTTAGTCTCAACTCAACTTGATTAAGAAAAATTGCCAGCTTCGCTATTTCCATTTCTGAGCAAGGCGTTTTCTAAGAATGTTTAAATATAGGAGCCAAGACTTCAGTCAGGATGCTGGCTTCTCTCTAAATTACTCTTCCTGTGTTGACTCTGTCTTTGCTTGGGTCACAATCATGCGTTATGTCTATGTATTCCCAGGTTCAAGTCTGCATGGAGAGTAAGTCTAAGATCCATCCTGTTAGTCTACCTTGAACCTGGTGCTTAAAATGAACCAATCACAGGCCAAGAAACTGCTATGCACTGACATACTCTGCTAATGTGTTCTGCCTTCTCCCCTGTGGAGCCAGCCTAGGCCAAATGGAGTACACACTTCAGAGAAACAGATTCAAATAAAATTCCAGGCTGTTGTCAATAAAAGAGTGTGTTAACAGTAAATATAATGTGTATGTGTTACTTTCAATAGAAAAAAACTTTTTTTTCAACCATTAACTTGTTAATTCCTAATCATCTTCTCTTTCTGGCCAGTGATAGTTGTTAATCCATTAGTATCCTCAAAAAAACACAACTGCATAGAACTGTGCAGTTTGTCAATGATAAGGTGTTGTTCGGCCACATTAAGACTATAAGGGATGCCTGCTGTAAACATTTAGACTCATAAGCAAAAAACCAAAAACAAATCAAAAACAAAAACCAAACTTTATTTCCATTAGAATTCAAAGTAAGATTTGACTGTCTAAATTAAAAGCTATAATTTTTCATTCCTTACACCATGTCTTTTCCTGAAGCCACTTTTCAGGACACTTGCTTAAAATTATTCTATTTTAACAAATTGTGATGTACTTGAGTGTTATATATCTCCCCAGAGCCTTATGGTTTGATGGTTTGGGCCCGGAATTGACACCCATCAAGATGGGAATTTTCAGATGTGATTGTATCGTAAGGCTCTGGTCTCACCCAAACATTGATAAGTTTATAACTTAACTGAATGTCAGATGATAGACATTTTGGAAGGTAAGATCTAAATAGAGGAAGGATGCTATAAAGGGTTTGTCCTTGTGGGGAATGTCTATTATTACCACCCCTCTTCTCTGAATCTCCATCGTTTTTGCTGACTGGCCCCTAACTACCATTAGGCAAGTCACTTTCAATGAACACATGCTCTCAACTGTTGTGTTCTACCTCAATTCAAGCTAAGAAGCAACTCAGCCAAATGACCACAGAATGAAACCATGAACCAACCTTTCCTCTTTTAAGCTGTTTGCCTCAAGTATTTTGTCACAATGAAGAAAAACAAATGTATTTTAAACTCCATTGTTTAATCAACACAAATGCACTAAATCCGACATAGTAAGAAAGATTATTGTCTTGGAAATTTCCTGACATTGAATGGCTACATAGGTGATTGTCAAACATTTCAAGAAGTATTGTATCCCTGGCACCTTCACTGTAACCATGATAGAAAATATCCATGGTCTGGTATCCTGTTACCATCTAGCCATTTTTTCACAAGTACAAAGTAGTTGTCAGTTTTGAGACATCATTAGAAACAGGAAAAACAAAACAAAACAAAAACAAAACAAAACAAGGGAGAAGGACTCTGGGCTGGTGCTTCATCTTGCCAGATACTCCTCTGACCCATGAGACTCAGTGTGATAATTTGTACTTGGCAGAATTTTGTAAATGAACTACAGCATGGCCCTCTAAGTCACATGATGTCTGTGTATCATTTAATAATAACTTTCAAAATGGAGGGCAAGCTTAGCACTTATCCCTTATTTGACTTCCCTGTAAGAACAATTTGAAAGCATAATCCTACTTGCATCATAAAGAAACATAATTCTTTTAAAAATCACTTGTTAAGCAAATTCTCATAAGCAAGAAACATAATTACCATTAACTTTCATGAACATTGATTTATGTAAAGAAAAATAGCAAACTCCATTAAACTTGGCTGAATTGCTCCAACAATCACATGCATTAAATAGCCTAACAAGGTCTTCTTTCCTCCTTTACTAATTATGCTATACTATGGCAATTCACCTCTTCTCATTAAGTTCTTACCAAGGCCATTATGCAACATATACTTAAGATTATTCTTGTGAACACAGCACATTGGATATTTATGCCCATGTTTATATCATCTTCAGCTCTGTGCTGGATAGTTTTATGCCAACTTGACACAAGCCTAAAGTTATCTGAGAGGAGGAAAACACAATTAAGAAAATGTCTTCAGGGGGCTGGAGGGTTGACCCAGCGGTTAAGAGCACTGGCTGCTTTTCCAGAGAACCAGGGTTCAATTACTAGCACCCATATGCCAGCTCACAACTATCTGTAACTATTGTTCCAGGGAAACTAACACTGTCACACAGACACACATGAAGTCAAAGCACCAATGTACATAAAATAAGTAAATAAATGGGTAAAATAAAAATAAAGAAAATGCCTCCATGAGAATGAGCCTACTCTTTCTGCAACTTGATATGCCAGAGTAGGTTGATATCCATGGGAGGCCTCCCCTTTTCTGAAAAGTAAGGGAGGAGGAAGAGATTGGATGAGAGTAGGAGCACTGGGAGAGGGGAGATGAGAGGACTGGGAGGAGAGGAGGGAGGGAATTAATTTTAAAAAAGAAAATACCTCCATTTGATCAGGCTGAAGGCAAGATCACAGAATTTTTTTTTTTAATTAGTATATGGAATGGGCCCAGCCCATTGTGGGTGGTGCTATCCTAGAGTGATAGTTCTGGGTTCTACAAGAAGGCAGGCTGAGCAAGCCATTGGAGGAAGCCAGTAAGCAGCACTCCTCTATTGCCTCTACAACAGCTCCTGCCTCGAGGTTCCTGCCCTGCATGAGTTCCTGTCCTCACGACTTTGATGATGAACTGTTATATAGAATCATGAATAAAATAAAACCTTTTCTCCCCAAGTGACTTTTGGTGATGGTGTTTCATCAAAGTCATAGTAACCCTAACTAAAACAAATTGTAGTGACAAAAGTATCAAGGAAAGCATTTTGAAGATGTCAGTATTATGGAATGGCCAATGAGAACAGTAGCAGCAGTGGAATAGAGCCTGCCCAAGCTTTGCCTACAAACTGAGTGTGTGCTACATTGGGCAGAGCCAGTGAAAGACTCAAGCCCCTTGGAGAAGCACAGAGATCATGCATGAATCCCAGGTATTAGACATCTAGACTGTTGGAGTTTGGTTTTGCTTTGATATGATGGTGACTGTGTGCTGTTTCTTTCCTCTTGAAGTAAGGAAGTATTTAATTTATATTTGAATTTACTGGATACCACAGTTGGGAGACTGATTTTTTTTTAAAGAAAGATTTTAGAAGATTTTAAAAGAGACTTTGGATTTTCAGAGTAAGTGTTTAAAGTTTTTAAATTTATAAATACTGTGGGACTTTTTAGGTTTGTGAAGTGTTCTGTACTTTGATGTTGACATTAATGTGTGTTCTTGGGGATGAACAAGAAAGAAAAGGTGTGGCTTAATAGGGATGTGTTTGTAAGTTGACAGGAAGTCAATTGTGCTGGTTTCATATGAGTGTGACAGAAATTGGAGTCATCTGAAAGGAGGGAACTTGAATTGAGAAGATACCTCTATATGGTCCAGCTGTAGAGAGTTTTCTTAATTTGTGTTGTTTGGGGGAGGGCCCATCTCATTGTGAGTGGCACTGGTGGTCCTGAGTTATAAAGGAAAGCAGGGTTAGCCAGGGAGCAAGTCAGTAAGCAGCACCACTCTGTAGCCTTTGCATCAACTCCTGCCTCGAGGTTCCTGACCTGTTTGAGTTCCTCCCCTGATTTCCTTCAATGATGAACATCAATGTGGAAGTGCATTCAAAATAAATCCCAAATTCCCTCCCCAAGTTGCATTTGGTCATGATTATAGTTACTCTAAGTAAGAGACTATCTCTATAGCAGCCAGATCTTGTTTTTAACTCAACAAATCCACGGGCAAGACACTTTATTTCTTTGTTTCATTTTTCTCATTTACACACACACACACACACACACACACACACACACACACACACACACATATATATATATATATATATATATATATATATATATATATATATATATACAGAGTGCATGGCCTCTTAGCTCATTCCAGTGCTATTACCACTACACTGAGATCCTATTTACTGTACTTTTTTGTGTAGGTGTCTTAATTCTGGAGGTATGAAGAGTTATGAGGGACCTTCATGTATGAGGAAGCTCATACAGGACTGTATGAGTTCATCCATCTTAGAATATACCTGGAGGACAGCAGATGCTGAGAATGTAAGTGAAGATGCAGACCTCTAACTAGGCAAGTCCTCAACTGACACACAAAAACACATGCTATAAGAGAGAAATTCATTATCTCTCCAACCTATTGACCTTGTAGTTTCCAAATAAAAGTTCAGACATAAAAAGTCAGTACAAAGGAGAAAAAAAGAAAAAACAAAAAAACAGGCAAACAAAAACCAAGCATTGTTTGGTTTGTGGAAGCAATGCTCATTTAGTTTGAAAGCTAAAATGTATCATGGGAAATTCCTGCTTTATCTTAGCCAAAAGGCAAAGCAGTGATATGGAAATTTTTTTAAAGCAGAACCTCAACACATTTTTTTACTTGCTTTGCATTCTTTATTCCTGGGACACTGACACTGAAGGTAAATAAAAACCAGAAGCAAAGCTTTCATGGAACAGAGATATGCAGGACAAATTTCTAAGCATATATATATATATATATACATATATATATATATATATATATATATATATATATATATATAGAGAGAGAGAGAGAGAGAGAGAGAGAGAGAGAATTTAATGCTTTTAAAGATGGCACTCTCTGTGTTACCATGACAACAATTAGATATCTCTTTAGACGCCTAAGGCTACATATCTCAGCTCCAAGTATTTTATGTATTTGCTTCTAGAAAAAAAAAGCCTGTTGATGCACTGTAGATGGACTGGACAACACACAGAACACTTGACATTAGTATGACCCATTGCTTTGAAATAGGATTACTACAGTCCCTGCTGCTCCTGCATCATCGAAGGACACTCTCTCCCTGCAGATCATCACAGCCTTCAAACCTGAAGCCCACTTTGCTTCAGCTATTTATTGAACTTCTCTTAAGACAAGGCTAATACTCATTTTCTATTTTCATGATTCATTTGAAAGAGAAGAAGCGTTTCTAGTTGATGGTATGACTGTAATTTGGAATTTTCCTCTGCCCTTGAGTTGTTTTCTCAGGAAAAAGAAACAACTTCTTAATGATAAGTAGGCCCAAGAGATGAGAGGTAATTTGCAGTTTTGAGGAAATGAAGGAAAGGTACAAAGGAGGTAAATTATCCCCAGAGCATGGATGTTTTCTGTTATGGTTTCAGGAAAGGAGAAATGTTTCCAGAAAGTACTAAGTGCCACTTGGAGTTCAGGAAAGCTCCTAGATGCCGTAATCTCTCTGATCCTGTGCTTTGTTAAGTGTGTTTGTGGTGATTGAACAATGGAGTGGGAGGCACAGCTTAGAGAATGCACCGCAGAAACCAGAACTGTAAAACAAGCAGCCCTGTTTCATCTGGAAGCTGGGGTGGACACTCTCTAGCAACCTGAGGAGTCTTTCACCATTATCTGGAGCCAGCCTTCACCTGAATTCCCCAAAGTCCTGAGTATTGTTTCATCCCTAAACCTGAACATTGTCTCTCCATGAATGGACCCCTTCCTTATCAAAGAGATCCCAATCACTTTGCCTACACCATCAATAAAATCTACCCTTATGCTTATTATAAATCCTCTGTCTGTAGACCCTTACCCTGAGCACTGTTTAGCAGTCAGTAGAACCCATTCTTATTGTAAGGGTCACAGGTGCTTTGCTATAGAGGTGGACGTCACAAGGGGGCCTCTATGTAGCCTACCCTGAAGCTTTGTTGTGATAATTGTCATATGGAGACTCCCCCCGAAAAGTTTTAATGCAATTCAGCCTATAAGAATGATAAACCATGAGGTCAGACTCTAGAAGATTTAACCTAGCACCTGATAAAGTGGTGCTGACCTAAATTTTATTCTTTCCCTCTCTTAGGTTCTTTCCCTGCAGGCCATGACATTTGCAGGGACCTCAAGAGGAACTTTTTTCCTCAATTAGTTTATTTATTTATTTTGCATCCCAACTTCAGTTTCCCCTCCCTCCTCTCTTCCCAGTCCCTCACCCCCACCCACCTTTTCTTTCTGACGCTACCCTGATTCACTCTTCCTCTATTCTTCTTCAGAAAAAGGGAGGCCTCCTATGGATATCAACCAGCCCTGGTGTATCAAGGTGCAGTAAGAACAGTCACATCCTCTCCTACTAAGGCTAGAAGAGACAACCAAGTATGAGGAAAGGGTTCCAAAGGCAGAGAGGGAGTAGAGTCAATGGTAGATCCTGCTCCCACTCTTAGGAGTCCCACATAAAAACTAAACTATACAATTGTAGCATATGTATGGAGGGGTCAATCCCATGCAGGCTCCTTATTTGGCAGTCTCTGTGAGCTCCTATGGGCCCAGGTTAGTTGATTCTGTAGGTTTTCTTGTGGTGTCCTTGACACTCAGGCTCCTACAATCCTTCCTCCCCTCTGTTCTTCAGGATTTCCCAAGATCTCCTTAATGTATGGCTGTGGGTCTCTGCATCCCTTTATATCACTTGCTAGGTGAGGCCTCTCTGATGAGGATTGTGATAGGCTTCTGTCTGCAAGTGTAGCAGAATATCATTAGCTGTGTCAGGGGTGGGTCCCTTCTCATGTCATGAGTTTCAAGCTGGGCCAGTCATTGGTTGGCCACTCCCTCAATTTCTATTCCATCTTTACCACATCTTGAAGGTAGAAGAGATGGTAGGCTGAAGGTTTTGTGGCTGGTTTGCCATCCCAGTCCCTCCATTGGAAGTCTTGCCTGGCTAGAGATGTCCAGTTCAGGTTCCATTGCTAGGAGTCTTAGCTAGGCTCACCCTCATAGATTCCTGGTAGTTTCCATTGCCCTAGGTTTCTAGAGTATCCCAGAGATGCACAGCCCTTCCTCCATGCCCAATCCTCTGGATGCTCTGCCTCAGTCCTCTTCCTACCTGATCCCACCTGCTCCAATCACCATCCCCACTCCTGCTCAGTCCCCTCCCCCATCCACCCACAATATCTACTTTATTTACCGTTCTCAATGAGATCCATAAATTCTCCTCTTGAGATCCTCTTTGTTACTTAGCTTCTTTGTGTCTGCAGATTGTAGCAGGATTATTCTTTACTTTATTGCTACTATCTATTTATAATTGGGTATATACCATGCTTGTCTTTCTGAATCTGGATTATCTCAGTCAGGGTGATCTTTACAAGTTCCATCCCACTGCCAGCAAATTTCATGATATCATTGTTTTTAACAGCTGAATAATACCATATTTTATGCATTCTTTGGTTAAGGTAAACCTAGGTTGTTTCTAGTTCTGGCTATTATGAATAAAGGTGCTATGAGCATAGTTGAGAAAGTGGTTTTGTGGTATGGTGGAGTATCCTTTGGGTATACGCACAGGAATAGTATAGCTGAGTCTTGACAGATATATTCCTAGTTTTCTGAGAAACCACCAAATTGATTTCCAAAGTGGTTGGACAAGTTTGACTAGCAATGGAGAAGTGTTCCCCTTCCTCCACATCCTTACCAGAATGAGAAGTCAATTGACTTTTTTAATGTTAGACATTTTGGAGGGTATAAGATGGAATCTAAAAGTCATTTTAATTTGCATTTCCCTGATGACTAAGGACATTGAACAGTTCTTTAAGTGCTTCTCAGTCATTAGAGATTTCTCTGTTGAGAATTCTCTTATCGTTGTATCACATTTTTAATTGGGTTATTTGGTTTGTTAGTGTCTAAATATATATTGATATTATCTATATAATATCAACCCTCTGTTAGGTGTGGGGTTAGTGAAGATCTTTTCTCATTTTGAAGGCTGCCATTTTGTCATTCTGGTGGAGTCCATTGCCTTCCAGAAGTTTTTCAGTTTTATGAGGTCCCGTTTATTGTTGATTTTAGTTCTCATGATTGGTGCTCTGTCCAGGAAGTTATCTCCTGTACGAATGAGTTCAAAGATATTTCCCACTTTTTCTTCTATCAGGTTTAGTGTATCTGGTTTTATATCTTTGATCCATTTAGACTAGAGTTTTGTGCGGGCAATAGATATAGATCTGTTTGCATTCTTCTACTTGCTGACATCTAGTTAAACCAGCACCATTTGTTGAAGGTGCTTTCTTTTTTACATTGTATAATTTTAACTTCTTTATTAAAAATCAAGTATCCATAGGTATGTGGATGTGCTTCTGGATGTTTAATTTTATCCCCTTGATTGACTGTTTTTATGTCAATACCATGTGGTTTTTATTATTATTGCTCTGTATTGCTAGAAATCAGGGATGGTGATACCTCCAGAAGTTCTTTTATGTTTTTAGATAACCTGTGTTTTTGTTTCTACATAGGAAGTTGATTTGCTTTTTCATTGTCTGTAAATAATTGTATTGGGATTTTTATGGGAAGTGCATTGAATCTGTAGGTTGCTGTTAGTAAAATGGCCATTTTTACTATGTTAATCCTACCAATCCATGAGCATGGAAGATAAGTCCATCTTCTGATATTTTCTTCAATTTCTTTCTTCAGAGACTTGAAGTTTTTGTCATACAGGTCTTTCACTTGCTTGGTTAGAGTTACACAAAGTTATTTTATATTATTTGTGGCTAATGTGAAGGTTGTTGGTTCCATGATATATTTCTCAGTCTGTTAATAATTTGGATATAGGGCTATTGATTTTCTTGAGCTAAATTTTTTATCCATCCACTTTGCTAAATGTGTTTATCAGTTAGAGGAGTTCTCTGGCATAATTTTTGGAGTTTCTTATGTATGGTATCATATCATCTGCAAATAGCGATACTTTGACTTCTTCTTTTCCAATTTGTATCACCTTGATCTCCTTTAGTTGTCTTGCTGCTTTAAGTAGAACTTCAAGTGATATATTGAATAGATGTGGAGAGAGTAGACAGCCTTGTCATGTCCCTGATTTTAGTGGAATTGATTTGAGTTTCTTGCCACTTAATTTTATATTATCTATAAAGCTTGCTGTACATTGCCTTTATTATGTTTAGGCATGTGCATTATATCTCTGATCTCTCCAATACCTTTATCATAAAGGGGTGTTGGATTTTGTCAAAGGCCTTTCAGCATCTGTGGTGGTTTGAATATGCTTGGATCAGGGAGTGGCACTATTAGGAAGTGTGGCCTTGTTGTAGTAGGTGTGGTCTTTGTTGAAGGAAGTGTGTCACTATAGAGGTGGGTTTTGAGGCCCTCCTCCTAGATGCCTGGAAAACGGTAGCATTCTCCTGTTTGCCTTTGAAACAAGATGTAGAACTTTTTGACTCCTCCAGCCCCATGTTTGCCTGGATGCTGCCATAGTCCTGCTTTGAAGATAATTTACTGAACCTCAGAACCTGTAAGCCAGCCCCAACTAAATGTTGTCCTTTATAAGAGTTGTCATGGTCATGGTGTCTCTTCCCAGCAATAGAAACCCAAAGACTGCACCTTATGAAATAATCGTTTTTTTCTTTCATTTTCTTTTATTGTAGATTACATTAACAGATTTTCATATGTTGAATTATTCCTGCATCACTGGGATAAAGCCTCTTTGATGATGTTGGGTAATCTTTTTCATTCATTCTTGTATTTGGTTTGTGAACATTTTATTGAATATTTTTGCATCCGTGTTCATGAGAAAAATTGGTCTGAAATTCTCTTTATATGCTGAGCCTTTGTGTGATTTAGGTATCAGGGTTACTGTTGCTTAATAAAATGAATTGGGTAATGTTTCTTCTGAGTGTATTTTGTTGCATAATTTGAGAAGTATTGGTAAGTATGAAAGCATGGTAAAATTATGTGAAAAATCTATCTAGCCCTGGGATTTTTTTTTTTGGTTGTGAGAATTTTAATGACTGCTTCTATTTCCTTAGGGGTTTTATAGGTCTATTTGAATTATTTAGCCAATATTGATTTAAGCTTGGTAAATGGTATCTATCAAGAAAATTGTCCATTCATTTCTTTTAGATTGTTCAGTTTTGTGGAGTACTGGTTATTTAAGTAAGAACTAATGATTCTTTGTATTTCCTCAGTGTCCTCCCACTTTCATTTCTGATTTTGTTAATTTGCATATTATCTCTATCATTTAGTTTGGCTAAGGGTTTATATATTGTACTGGCTAGGTTTGTGTCAACTTGACACAGCTGAGGTTATCACAGAGAAAGGAGCTTCAGTTGGGGAAATGCCTCCATGAGATCTAGCTGTGAGGCATTTTCTCAATTAGTGATCAAGGGGGAAGGGCCCCTTGTGGGTGGGACTATCTCTGGGCTGGTAGTCTTGGGTTCTATAAGAGAGCAGGCTGAGCAAGCCAGTAGGGAACATCCCTCCATGGCTTCTGCATCAGCTCCTGCTTGAGTTCCAGTCCTGACTTCCTTGGTGATGAACAGCAGTATGGAAGTGTAAGCCGAATAAACCCTTTCCTCCCCAACTTGCTTCTTGGTCATGATGTTTGTGCAGGAATAGAAACCCTGACTAAGACAAATTGGTACCAGCAGAGTGGGNCTTGAAGGAAGTTTTTAAATGAAGCCCACAGTTAAGAGACTTTGAGTTTTAAAGTACTTTGAGTTTTAAAAGATATTTTAAAAGGATTGAACTTTTTAATATGTAAAGACTGTGGGACTTTTAAAGTTATTTAAGATCTTGGGGTTGAATAAGAACTAAGGATTGAGGCTTACTAGTGATGTATTTGTGTGTCAAGTTGTCAAGGGGTCAATTGTACTGGCTAGGTTTGTGTGGAAGTGTAAGCCGAATAAACCCTTTCCTCCCCAACTTGCTTCTTGGTCATGATGTTTGTGCAGGAATAGAAACCCTGACTAAGACATATATCTTGTTGATTTTTTTTTCAAAGAACCAACTCCTTGATTCATTCAGTCTTTGTATTGTTTTCTTTGTTTTTAGTTCATTGATTTCAGCCCAAATTTGATTCTATTCCTCTTGAGTGTTTTCATCTTTTTATTCTAATGCTTTCAAGTGTGTTGTTAAATTACTAGAATCTAGATCTCACTAATTTCTTCATGAAGGCACTTAGTGCTATAAAATATTCACTTAGCACTCCTTTCATTATGTCCTATAAGTTGTACATTCATTTACAATGAATTCTAGAAAGTCTTTAATTTCTTCATTTATTTCTTCCTTGACACAGTAGTCATTCGGTGGAGAGTTGCTCAGTTTCCATGAGTTTGTAAATCTTTCACTTCCTTGTGTTGATGTTGGATCCCACCTTTAATCCGTGGTGACATAATACGATACTGGGGGGGGGGGGGCGGATTCTTGTTTCTATTGAGACTTGCTTTTTGCCAAGTATGTGGTCAATTTGGGGGAAAGTTCCTTGAGTGCTGAGAAGAAGGTATATTCTTTTGTATTTGGGTAAATAGTTCTGTAGATACTTGTTGGTACATTTGAGTATAACATCTGTTAGTTTCATTATTTCTCTTTTTAGTTTCTGATTGGATGACCTGTCTATTGATCAGAATACGGTGTAGTCTCCCACTATTAATATGTGGAGTTTGATGTGAGATTTAAGCTTTAGTGATGTTTCTTTCACAGATATGGGTTACTTTGCATTTGGAGCATATATGTTCAGAACTGAGATGTCATCTTGGTCTATTTTTCCTCTAATGTGTATAAAGTGTTCCATATCTTTTTTGATTAATTTTGTTTGAAAGCCTGTTTTGTTAGTTTTTAGAATGGCTATACCAGCTTGCTTATTTGATCCATTAGTTTGGAAAATCTTTTTCCAACTCTTTACTCTGAGGTAATGTCTACCTTTGATGTTGAGGTATATTATTTCTTGTATGCAAAAGAATGATGGATTCTTTTTCACATTGATTCTATTAGTCTATATATTTTTACTGGGAAATTGAGTTTATTGATGTTGAGAGATAGCAATCATCAATGATGGTTGATTCCTGTTATTTTGTTGGTGGTGGTAGCTATGTATATGTGTGCTTCCCTTCTTTGGTTTTGCTGGTATGAAATTTTTTATTTCCTGTGTTATGTTGGGTATAGTTAAATTCTCTAGGTTGGGCTTTCCTTCTAGTACCTTCTGTAGTGCTGGATTTGTAGATAGATATTGTTTAAATTTGGGTTTATTATGGAATATCCTGTTTTCTCCACTTATTGTGATTGAATACTTTGCTCTCTATAGTAGTCTGGCTGGCATCTGTGATCTCTTAGAATCTGCCAGATATGTAAGGCCCTTCTGGCTTTTAGAATCTCTTTTTTGAAGTTGGGTGCAATTCTATATAATAACTTTATATATTACTTGGACTTTTTCCCTTGAAGCTTTTGATAATCTTCCTTTGTTCTGTACATGTAGTGTTTTGATTGTTATATGGCAGAGGAACTTTGTTTTCTGGTTTAATTTATTTGGTCTTCTGCAAGCTTCTTATACATTTATAGGCATCTCTTTGTTTAACAAGTATTTCTTCTTTGATTTTATTGAAAATATTTTTTTGGCCTTTGAGCTAAGAATATTCTTCTTATTCTTCTTATTCTATTCCCATTATTCTTGGATTTGGTCCTTTTATAGTGTCCCAGATTTCTAGATGTTTTGTGCCAGGAACATTTTAGATTTAACTTTTTCTTTCACAGATTTATCAATGTCTTCTATTGTATTTTCCATGCCTGAGATTCTTTCTTCCATGCCTTGTATTCAGTTGGTGATGCCAAGAGGTCAAACCTACTCTATCTTGGGACTGCCCTTTGTCTTAAAAGAAAAAGAGCTACTTCCCAGCAACTGTCAATCAAAGATTAGGCTGTTTGTTTTATATGTACTTTCAGACCATTTTTGATTGCTCATGGTCCTGCTTCAGAGCACCCACCTGTTGGCTTACAATAGTCGTTCTATTAGATGCCTGCCACACTTGACATCCCCTCACTTACTCCCATTTCCTATAAAACCTTACCCTGCTGAGGGTTTGAGGCTGCTCCGACTTCCCAACCTGCTGTTCCAGGGTTGTGTTGGAGGAGAGCCCAAGCCTGAGCTTGTAATCAAGAGACTCTAATGCAATTGCATTAGAAATGGGTCCTTGGTGGTCTTTAGGGGTTCATGAACACTTTGTCACACAACAATGCTTCTATCTGTAGTTCCTGTTCACTTGCCTAGATTTTCCATCTCTAGTATTTCCTCAGTTTGTGTGTTTTTATTTTCAGGCCTTGAACAGTTTTACTCATTTACTTCACCTCTTTGATTATATTTTTCTGGGTTTCTTTAAGGGATTTATTCATTTCCTCTTAAGGTTCTCTATCATCATTTAAGATTGGATTTAAGGTCATCTTCTTGTAGTTTGGGTGTATTAGGATATTTCAGGCTTTCCATAATAGGATAACTAGGCTCTGATGGCCCCATATTGTCCTGGGTGTTTTTTGTTTATGGTATTCTTAATGCTGGCCTCTTGTCACTTGTATTTGGAGTTATTATTGTTTTAGGTGTTAACTTCTGAGTTTATCTTCCTTTAGATGCTTTTCCTCCCTTAGTTTCTGTTTTCTCTCTAGTCTTATAGCAAAGGGGAAAGGGGTTCTAGTGACCAGAGACTCTTTGGGTCTAGTAGGGTGTCTCCAATGGGTCTTTAATGATCTGTGTTACCTCTTAGGTTTGGCCATCAATATTGACACTAAGGATCCAAGTACTTGTGTGGCCTCTGAGGTCCTAAAATACCTCCTTAGTCTTTGTGATTCCTAATACTGCATGGCTTCCAGTAACACAGAAGTCTTCTGTTAAAGTTGTGGACCAGAATATAGAGCCCAGGGTCAGAGGATGCAGTTTAGGGATGCTGGCTATCCTATAAGGGGAGTTGGTGAGCCAATGGCAGAGTCTTACCTGGGGTTCCTGGTGCTGGCAGGGTCTCCTGTAGCCAAACTCCAACAGTATAAATAACACAAAGTTGAGTGTCTAAGATCCATTCATGGTCTTCTGGGCTCCTCCAAGGAGCTTAGGCTTTGGGAAGTTGTTTTGTTTTGTTTTTTGGGGGGTTTTGTTGTTGTTGTTGGGGTTTTTGTTTTGTGTTTTTTTGGTTTTGTTTTGTTTTTTGTTTGTTTTTTGGCTTTGCCCTTTGCAGCACATACAGCTTTACCTTTAAGCTTAGGCAAATTCCACTCCAAGGCTACTGCTATTCTTGATGACCATTACATGACATTGCAATCTCCAAAATTCTGAGGTCTTTGGTCACACTTTTACCATTGGCCTTTCCTAGGCTTTCTTCGTGGTGACAAGCCTCAACTTTTCAGCATGATTCCTTCAATCTGGGTCTTCAGCTACCATTATGGCTGCACTTTCAGCAATGAATGCCCTCTCCTAGCCTCTCACAGCACCATATTTCAGATGTTCACCATGACTCATGCTTCAAAACAAATACCAATGGGAAGATTCTTATACTACCAAGCTCACCTGCCAGCTTCAGGTATAACTTTGGCTTTTTTTTGGTTATAACTTTATAACATAGCTTCTGTGAAAAAAACACTTCCCAGAAAATTTGGCCTCTTCTTAATTGCCACTAATCTCTCAGCTCTGGCTGACCAGAATCAATTGTCACAGTAATGTAAATGTTTTACTTTAGTGTTTCTGGTCTCTTGTTAATCAGCCAATTCTTCAGCTCCAGCTGACCAGACATCACAGATTCTTCACACAAATAGCCCACTAATGTCTGAACTGCTATCAACATGCTTATCCTCAAAGCTGTGACAGAACAGCCCGTGAGTTCTCAACACTCAATGTCTTTTCTAGACCAAAGTTCCAAAAGCCTTCCCTGACTCTCCCCAAAACATAGCCTGTCTGTCACAGGAATACTCCACTATCCTAGTAACAATTTCTTGGGATTTCTATTGCTATGATGAAATACCATAATACCATGTATAAAAGCAACTTGGGGATAAAAATCTTTATTTGAATTATATTACTAATCACACCCAGCAAGAGTAAAGACTACTGTTTTTTTTTTCAATCAAATTAAGTAAGCTTTATTTTCTGTCAAAGCTATCTTCCTACAGTGAGATTTGAGAGAATAGCTATGACACAGGAGAAGTGAAGGTTTAATAGGCTCAAAACTGAAAGGCTACGAGCTTTCTTAGGATTTTGGTTATATAGAAACTTGTCAGATTTGACAGGACATCTTATCCTATCAGGGTAGAGGTCAAAGTATAGGGTATGGAACATGTCAATTCAGGAAATGGGTTAAAACACATTCAAACTCAAGTTTTACAGAAAAAAGAAATGAACTTAGTTTGACCTTGTAATAAACCAGCTTCTAATCTTAAGATGGAGTCAGGCTGGGCCATCATTCTTCCACAGCACTGTTCATCATGGAAAGAAGTCCAGGCAGGAACTAAAATGATGCAGGAACCTAGAGGCAGGAGCTGATGCAATGGCCATGTAAAAGTGATTATTACTTAATTGTTTGCTTCTTACAACTTGCTCAGCCTGCTTTCTTATAGGACCTAGGATCACCAGCCCAGGAATATCATCATCTATAATAGCTTGGGCCCTCCCCCAACCAGTCACCATTTCAGAAAATGCTCTATAACTGGATAGTATGGAGCCATTTTTTCAATTTAGGTTCCTTGCTTTTGAAATAATTTTGGCTTCTGTCAAGGTGGCATAAATTCCTAGCTGGAACAGATTCCTCAGTGGTTAGGAGTGCTAACTATTCCTGTAGAGGATCCAGGTTCATTTCCCAGTTCCCACTTTGGGTAGCTCACATAAGTCTGAAGCTTCATTTCCAAGAAATTTGACAACCTATGGCTTCCATGCGCGCACAAACTCATACAGGTAAACACACAAGCATATAAAGTAAATAAGCAAACAAATAAATAAATATTTAAAATTATACTCTCTAGAATTCACAGAAGAATTATCTATCCATTTATATTTCTACTAATAAGGAAATCAACAGCAGCAGACCTAACAATAAAAATCAACAACAAAAAAAGACCTCAGATTTTTCATTCACTGAAGTAGCTCCGAGCTCTTTCTAGTTTGCACTCCACATTCCACTGTTGTTTTGAAATCTCAGGATAATAACATTCTCTATCACAGATAATATGCTGTGTTACTATAATTGGGAGATATCATTACGAATTGAAGTATGTATTGTGGCACACACCTTTAATTACAGCACCACTCAGGCTACAGATGTTGAAGGATCTCTGTGGCTAGCCTGGTCTATAGATTGGAATCTTTCTCCCACAAAAAATGCAATATGCAATATATATATATATATATATATATATATATATATATATATATATATTCCATGACTTATGGAGACTAGAGATTGGAAATGCTAATTGAGAATTTCTTGTCCTTGTTTGACTTTCTAGCAGAAAAGTAAATGCTTGAATTTATAAAACTTGGTGCAGACAAATTCTAATTCTAGTCAGAGAGCCTCTAGAAACTAAGATAAAAATGAATGGCTGAAGCAATGGGTGGATGAGGATAAGAGTCCAGACATATGAGATTTTAGATTCTTCTCTGTAGTTAAGCTTTGTTGTAGAGCTATGCTATGATGTGTGTGTGTGTGTGTGTGTGTGTGTGTGTGTGTGTGTGTGTGTGTGCTTCCTAACAACTTACCTGTGCTGGGTTAGAAGCAATGGAAAGAGGGAGACAGCGCAGGTAACTGGTTATGAATTTAGGGGGAAAATGTGAACAGACATTATAATGAGTACCTTATTAAAATACAGTTGATTAATAGCAAGTGTTATAAAAGGCTGTATGTTCTAGGTAAGCATTCTTCTGTGTTTTCCTCTAATCGTGGATAAGGCTTAAAGTGGGCCAAAGAGCTCTCAGAAATGTATAGGCTACTTTTTCTCTGACCCCAGAAACAGAATCTGACAACATGATTATGCCAGTACCTGAATGGGCAGATGTGAGGGAAAGTAAAAAATATCTGTTTTATGGTATGAGGAATAGGATTTTGTCAGCATCAATTAATATTTTGATCAATGAAAGGATCATATGCATTTTTGGCTGTGAAGAATATATTGACCAGTCAGCAGCTCAACAAACATTTAAAGAAGGGATTCTGTGTGACTACAACTTCTAAACCAAATTACTGCAAGATCCATTCGGATGTTAGCTTTACAAAGAATAATGGGGCAGTGGTCATCAAAGTTATCCTCAAAATCTTGAATAGTGACTATCCTTAAAAAGCTGCTACCATTTCTTAAGAATAGTTTCGGTGGTGCTAAGAATCAATCATTAATGATTTGGAAAAGAACAAATGAATGGCTTTTTCAAAGACTTCTAGAAAACATGGTGTAACATACAAATCCCTAAAATTTGAATCTAACTAGAAAATAGCAGATAACAAACATGGGCACCACCTTTTCGAAGGCTTAAGAGATAGAAAGATCAACTGGATCTTATTATTGGCCAGTGCTGGCTAAGAGAGTCAAGGGGAATGAATCAGATAGGTTCTGACATTACTGAAAGTGAGATGGTAAAATTATCTTCTGGAACTTGAAATCCAAGTTAAACGGAAAGATCTGAGGAAGGTTATCTGACAAAATTTTTTGAAAAACCACCAAAAGGATCAGGAGATCTGAGGCCTCTGTGCAAGATTTGAGATCTCTCAGAACAGAGCTCTTTAGAAAAGTCATGTTCCTGTGGGTTTCTTACTCGACAGAACATACTCATGTACATCTAGACTTATAGGCCTGTGAGCTTGAGTAAAACTCTGAGACTGATCAATTTGTTACAAATGAAATTTTAATCTTTCAAGGTTACTTTCTTCTCTTCTACAAAATTTTATGGTTTGAGAGCATATTGACTTTTTGACTTACATTCCTCTAAATTGTACAGTGGTGGCAATTTTCAGATTGAATGAACATGGCCCAGTACCAAAATCACAGTCAGAAAAAAGTAGCAATTTAATTCATTGAACACATATCAAATTTTAGCATCATCTTGCCAAAGTAATTTGCCTGTCATCTTCTTCACTCCTGAAAACCAAATCATTTCATGGATGCAATCATTTCCGTTTCATTGACAAAGCAAGTAAAGCTTCACGTGCTGAAGTTAATTGCAGGTTTGAGATTTGAACCAAGTCTTACCTGCTTACAAACTCTGTGCTTTAATTAATTAGTTATCCTAGATGGCTCCTAACAGGGAGTAGTACAGAGGCAAACAGCAAGTGCCTTGATCAGACAAAAGGCTGAGGATATTCAAGAGCTCAGGAAAAGTCCTTAAGAGAGGAGACATGAGGATCCCCCTCCTTTCTGCATTGCAAAGTAATGTCTTTAAATGGTACTCAAAACTTACAAACATTGGCACATTTTAGGAGGTAGACAGAAACATTGGATTTGGTAGGATTTAATAGATAACCATAAGATACTAGAGTGTGGCTCGTAAACACAAAAGTATCTTATCAGTTCTAATCAGGCTACTGGTACAGGTATACTTGACTGATCCATACATTCTGCGGGGCTGCTGTGAAGTAAGCAAGGCCAGCCCTCTGATATTGACACTTATTTAAATTGCAAATTCTATCTTCCTCTGTCCCTATAGTATTAGGTACTTGAAGCTTCAAATAACCTTTCTTATTCCATGCTTTTCCCCTTGGGAATCAAATGTAAACCCTGATATCAGTTGTCCAAATCCATGTTAACCTTTATTTTTTCCTGCTACTGTAACAAAACACCCCAGAACAAGTAATCCTTGAAGAGAAGAGACAGAGAGAGGCGTGTTTACAGTGAGAGGGGTTTGCTAGTGGAGAGCATGGCACCAGTGTCAGCTTGATACCTGGTGAGGGCTTCCTTGGTGCTGTGCAGCTAAGGGCATTTCACTGTGAGGCAGAATTTCCTCAACTCTCCTTCCCAACAAAATCGCTCTCTTGAGAATTCATTAAATTCATTAAGTGAGAAAGAGAATAACCCATCATTAGGACAGACTCTTATGATCCAATCATTGAGAGACCCTACCTCTCAGAGCTATTAACATAATCATCTGGAGATCAACTTTCTAACACACAGAAATATGGAGAATCCTTCAAATGAGAGTATAGAGATAGATAAATGATACTCTGCTGATACTCAGACTACAAGCTTTATACCTCTAATTTAATTTCAGGAATTCAAACCCATGCAAACTAACTGTATGCATGAAGTCTTTATTGCATATTTCAAAAGGTGAGTCTCAAGTTACATGCAAACAAAATCAACTCTATCTATATATCCATTTTATATCATTGTACACACACATATAAACATACATAGTGTGTGTGTGTGTGTGTGTGTGTGTGTGTGTGTGTGTGTGTGTGTATGTGGAGAGAGAAAGAGAGAGAGAGAGAGAGAGAGAGAGAGAGAGAGAGAATTTGCGTGTGGGGTACACATTATGAGTATATGTGCACATGAAATTCAGAAGTCAACCTTGGAGACTGGGACCTGAGGCTTATCAATTAGGTTATTTTAGTTGGCCAGTGAACTTCAGAGTTTTTCCTTATCTCTTTCTCCCCAGTGCTGGCATTATAGCAGTGAGCCATAGTACCCAGCTGTTTACATGGATACTGGGGATCAAATTCAGGTCCCCTCGCTTCTAAGGGAAACACTTTATTGAATGAGCCATAAACTCAGCTCTTATTTTCTGTGTTCTTGATGAACTAGTATTTGCAGTCTAGCTGACTAAAAAGAATACACTTGTCAGAGAGAACACTTTAGTGTCAGAAAAGGTCTCTCCAGGAACAAGTCTTCCATTTGCAACCTACATTCCCAACAACCTATGTCAAAATCTCAGACACCAAACCAGGATTCCCTTTTTCCACATCAACACATGACATAAGGCAAGCACCAGACAGTGAGTACTTGCCTCCAAACCTGGTAGGAGTATCTAAACTAGCCAAACCTAAATTCCTTCCCACACAAATAGAACAAAGGATGTGAGTTAGTTTCCTTTCACAGCCTTTTGCCACTTGAAGGACATGATGCTTCCTCCTGTGGATTTGCTGGTGCAGCAAGCACCCTCCTCTTGTAATAGGAAGTAAGACAGGGAAAATCTATTTTCAGTGGCATGAGCTACTCCACACCATCACTATCACTACCACCGATTAAAACATCACACAATCTTACAGGTACAATGGAGACTATCATGTATGAGTGAGGGAGAGCTGTAATGTTCCAAGGCCCAAATAAAATTAAAGCATCATTATAAAAATTACAGTATTACTCCAAATTTTGAGGTGCTTTGGCACAGATAAGTTCTCCTGGTCTTATTCTCCTTAACTTTAGCATTTTTATCAGTTTCCAAAGCTCTCAAGTAGCCCCTCAGGTCTGGGGCCACCAAGAGTTCCTGGTGTCCAAAGCATCCCTCTGGCAGGTTCCTCATTAATGAAGTGTATGGCCTGGTACCAGCAGTATTGGGAACCCAGGTCCCCATCCCTGCTCTGTCCCAAACCTTGGAGAGCCTGAAGCAAGCTAATTGTTGATTGCAAACAAAGAATCCTTTATTGTTCCAAATGTACAAGTGTGAAAAGGATGAAGACATCCTTTGATGCCTTATTGTGGGTTAAGAAATGACTTCCCGATATCGCCATTAGCTGTGGGAGGTCATGGTACATTTTAAAGTTTCCAGTTTGCAGTTTTCCAGCCTTCCCTGGGATCCTTCTGAACAACAAGGTAACCCTCAGTGTGCAATCTTTAGGTCTGAAGGCTACAGATAAATGCAGACTCCTGCCACACACATCTTCAAGTATCTCTACTCGACTTCTAGTTATAGTCATTATGCTCTGGAAGGAAAATCAGTATAATCCAAAAGGAATTTTAACTCTTAATTTCTAACTCTTAGAAGCACATTTTCCCCACTCACACAATGTACTCTTAGATATCTAGCATTCCTTTTGAGTCTGAGAAAATGGCAGCTGGCATTGGTTTTATTAAGCAGTGGGTGGTTCCTCCTCCTCCTCCTCCTGTACTCTTTCTTGCTCCTATTCTTTCTCATCCTCTTTCTATTCTTTTTCTCCTCCTCCTCCTCCTCCTCCTCCTCCTCCTCCTCCTCCTTTCTCCTTCTTCTCCTCCTCCTCCTCCTCCTTTCTCCTTCTTCTCCTCCTATTTTGAGACAGAATCTTATTATTCCAAGCTGGTCTTGAACTCACTATGTTTCAGCAGATGTCCTTGAACTTCTTGATCCTCCTGCTTCTTCCCCCTGGGCACTGGAATGACAAGCATGTTTTGCAGGACTCTCAGTTTATGCACTGTTGGAGATGAAGCTCAGGCTTGAGTGCTGGGGGAGCATTCTACTAACTGAGCTACATCCCTGAACCCCTAGGAAGTGAGTGTCTTATCTTCTTGCATTGGTAATAAACAAGTCTAGCTTTACAAATTACGGAAAGAGGGTCTAGAGTAGTTTAGTAATTTGGCATGAGCATTCAGGAAGAGGCCCAACCAAGACAGCTCGTCTATGTGTACTGTGCCCACATGGTGGGGTAATTGAGTGCAATGACCTGGATAATGGACCTGAAAACAATGCACACAGAGGCTACAGTGATGCTAAGGAGGCCAAGCGCCACCACCACCACCACCACAACAACAACAGGAAAGAAAGAAAGAAAGAAAGAAAGAAAGAAAGAAAGAAAGAAAGAAAGAAAGAAAGAAAGAAAGAAAGAAAGAAAGAAAGCTCATAGCCTTGGCTATGGTTGCATTTTTATCAATCCTTTGGGAAATGACAAATTCTACTTACTGTTGTTTGTTTGTTTGTTTGTTTCTCTGTTTTGTTTGTTTTTAATTTTGTGGGGATATTTAGGGGTTGAAGTCAGAACCTGGCTGCAATCCTCGATAAATCAGTGGCTTAAACAGAAAATTGCGTCTGGGTATTTTAGTACAGGTATGCTGGAGGACTCTGAGCTCTGGTCACTGGTATGCAGACACTCCATCAGCTGCTTAAATCCTTTCCTAATGAGGTGGGTTCTCATTAGAGTCTACTGCCTACAGCATGTTCTCCCTGTCAGACACAGAGTTCTATAAGCAGTTCCACCTAAAACACTTTAGCCAGCATGGAAGTTTCCATCTCTATTCTTTGCAGTCCTGCTTTCTGGTGCACAAATTTTTTCAGTATATTTGTTAGAGTTTTAAGTGCCTTTTGTTTTTTTGTTTTGTTTTGTTTTTTTCCCCAGCAAAGTCAGCAATTTTGCCACCCTCAGCTCTAGTCTCTTGGCTTTGTCAGACTATTGTTTGCAGGTGCACAGTTTATTGGCAGTGTGTTTTCTACAAGACATCTTGAAACCTCATTGAGTATTTCTTATTTTCAATTTTCTTTCTCCAGATTGGGAGAGATGGGTCAGTGGTTAAAAGCACTACCATCTGGTAATAAGTACACATGTTCCACTATGTTCATAGCAGCCTTATTCATAATAGCCAGAAACTGGAAAGAACCCAGATGTCCCTCAACAGAGGAATGGATACAAAAAATTTGGTATATCTACACAATGGAGTACTACTCAGCTATTAAAAACAATAAATATATGAAATTCCTAGGCAAATGGATGGATCTGGAGGCCATCATCCTGAGTGA
>CACVCL010018651.1:0-124984 GCA_902729485.2 Mus minutoides | reverse complement strand
AAGCCTCTTTGCTTGCTTGGTTACTTTTCTCCCTCCCTCCCCACTCCTTTTCTTCTTCCCTTCCATCCTGTGTAGGTGTCTGAGGAGACCAGAAGAAGACATTAGATTGTTTGGAGTTAGAATTCTAGGTGGTTGTGAGTTATGTGATATAGGTGCTAGAACCAAATTCTGGTCCTCTATAAGAGCAGTAAATCTTAACCTTTGAGCCATCTCTCTAGTCTCAATGATCACACAATTCTTTTAACGTAAATGCTATACCCTTAATACTTTTGATGACCTGGATACCAATGCCATAAGTATGCCAGTTATGCTTGAAAGTTGAATGTAGGGCAACTGACTCTAAACATGGCAAAGTTTCAGGTACAGTGTAATTTCACATATTTTCTCTTGGTGGTGCATAATATACTTTTAAATAAAGCTCCAGGCAGTGGTGGTGGCTCAGATTCAGTGTAATATGGAATTTACAGAAGAGAATATACAAGATTTTCAACTTCAAATAGTGTCCTAGTCTTGATAATAGTTACCATCCAGAACTGATAAACATACGTAGAACTCTAGGAGGGGGCCTACTGATTTGAGTATGCCTAATTTTCATACAGCCTAGCTTCTAAGAAAGAAACAAGGAAAGACCCCATAGAGCTAAAGTAAATAGGTGATCATCGATCTCTCTCTACCTTCCAAGCACAGCCACATCTAGAAGCCAACAATTCGGACCATGCACGGCACCATCCCCTCATACTAAGCTTGGGGCTGATGGCAGCCATCAGGCCTTCTCCGTATTCATTGCCACTAGTGCTGGTGTTCCTTGGCTTCTGTTCCTTCTAAACTTCATGACCCTAATGTCACCTAAAACACTTCCTTCTCTACAGTTCAGTTAGCTGAAGATACTGCTGTACCTTCTCTGTATCATTATCAAGACTACCAACTTCGAAACTGCCCAGAACAGCCTTCCAGGCTCTTAGCTTCTCTCTACTTTGACATTTACCATTCACATCAAAGAGGCCGTTGAGCATACAATTTATTTAATTATAGTGTCATAAAAGTCATATGTTTCTACCTTTTTTTCATAAAAATATATTGAAGACCGTAGAAAATGTCTTACAAAATACCAGCTTGTAATAATCTATCTCTCTCTCTCTCTATTACTTAATAATCTGTCTATCTAGATCCTGGGCCAAAATAATAAGTAAAGTAGAAGGAAATAGAGGAAGCATCAGAGGTAACCTGATTTAACTTTTCAGAAATTCTGTTTTATTTAAGCTTCCATAGACCGAGCTATTTTCTGGTACATGGACTAAATGGATGATTAATTAATGCTTTTTAGATGGAAGCACAGTATATTGTCAAATATGTAGGAGGTCTCTCTGACTGGTGGCTCTTGCTGGGGGAAGGTCTCCTCCTAGGAACATCTGTTTGGGGATGTCACCTGCATAGCTTAGGTGTATAGCAGAGCATGAACCGAACTCCTGCTTAATCATGTAAATATTATTGCTGAAGTGAAAACATAAGTAGGGCTGCCAGGGTGATCCAGATGCAGAAAGTTCCAAGTCTTTTATGTAAGCAGTTAATTAGGCAACATCTTCAAGTCTGGAGACAGGTCCCATGGTGTTAATCAAGTGGAATATCACCAGCTGCTAAAAGAACAGGCTCTTTCCAGAAGCATCCCCTACACCAGACAGGAGAGGGAGGCAGCCGTGGGAGGGAATCTTCTAAAGACCCAGCAGCTCAGAATCCCTGGGGAAGAACTGTGGGAAGGTGTTGAACAAGCGCCACCATGACACATCAAACACCCAAGTCAGCGCAGAGGGTTAGGGAAAAGCCTACGTTTGGAAGCCACTTAGAGCTGAGTTCAACACTCAGTTCCCCTTTTGCTAGCTCTGGAAAAATTACATGAACGGGGTAAGCCTTAGGTTCTTCAAATTTAAGATGGAGGAGGCGACGCCTCCCTGGTGGGGCTTCTTGAAGATGAGAGGCTTCACGGGGGATACCCAGGGGCAGGAGGAAGGCTGTGCCAGTGGGCCAGAGTGGGGTCTGGATTTCTCTCTGCTGCTGACTTAGCCTCAGTGATCCTGGGTGTACGTTTATGTGTTTAAAGCTTGTTCCTTCCCTTTTCTCAAATGGCAGGAGAGTGCTGGCTGGTGCTACCCTGACGGAAGAGACTCAGGGAGATAAAAGTGCAGTGAGATAGGGCAGGATCTGCTGCTGTGGGTGATGATGTGGTCATCCTAGGCAAATTCCACGGGGCGTTCACTTTCCCTGCTGTTAACGTCCCTTTCTCTAGGTCTGGCTGGAGGCCACCTGAAGTCAGCTATCTTCTCCTGTGTTTACTACATGCCTGGATGGCTGTTGGGCATCAGAGGTGGCAATGCCAGATGGAACATGTCTGTCCAGGGGATAGAGGTGCTCAGCAATACAACAAAGATACCTGGGGGGTGGGGTTGGAAGGTGTATTATTAACATTAGTTTCTTCTCCTGTATTCCTTAGCATTCAGTCCAGCTTCTCTCCCTTCCCCTCATCAATGCTAAGTTGCTGAATTTCCCTGATCGTAAGACCTTCCCTGTTGGACAGAGGTAATCAGGGTGATATGTTTCCTCCCAGACCTTATATACACATATAAGGAATGGCCAGGAAGCAGAAAGAATAGTCCTAATTCATGCTTTCATTTTTACCTCTTGTTTTTAAATCCCAATGTATATTTAATAACATCTCTGTAGGTAAAGAGTCACAGGCTGGGATGGTGGCCCGGCAGCTGACATTCCTTCCATCTCTCTGCCCCATCCAGGCTCGTGAGATGACTGCTACATGTTTACATTTTGTAGTCACACCCATGGCTAGAATAATGAGGAAATGAGGTATGTGTGTGTGGGTTCTCCTATTGAAGCTTGGTTTCCCATCCAGGAAGAGATTTCGTCCCGAATTGGCCCAAACCAACGAAGTTGAGGAAAATAACATACTTCACAGTCAACATTCTTATTTTTCAGTTTGTGTTTTTCACAAAGCTTACTCACAGTGACTCATATGAAGATTCTCACACAATATGAGCCTTGGTTTTGCCTCTGATAGAGATGACTGCCTACAGCAAGGCTGTAGTTGCTTAAGTAACTTGAATTGTTCATTCAACATCCCTGTTTCTGTGCCAACAGGGATAGGAACAGCCATGACAATAAAATTGCAATGGTTTATCTTTTAAAACTTGTAAGTTTTCATTGGTTTTGGAAGAATAATCAAGAGCAGGGTTAACTGTGAACTACATGGAGTATAGGAGACTTTCTGTCCCTAGGAAGGTGCCTACTCTTATATACATCCTTAACTTGCTAGGCCACTTCAAGGGGACATGTATGGGAAGGAAGCATATCTACATGGTGATACTGAGAAACAGCACTTGAATGGATGGTCACAGCTCAAAGCAGGACTCGGGGGTGGAGTAACTGTGGACAGGAGGAGACTGTGGCAGTGAGTGAATGAGAGTGGCAGGCAGGGAAAGCAGAGTGGCCTGAATGGTTTAAGCTATAAAGAACACTAAACAAGAAATACAATGACCAGGGAAGAAATGAGAAAGAATCCTGCAGGGGCCTGAAACTTGAAAAAGTCTATCACTCCAAAGGACCAGAAGATGGATCTTCACAGGGAGGTGAGTCTCCAGGAGGAGTGAATAAGACATCATGTAGTGAGGAACTAGACCTCTTTCCATCCTCGTTTCCATCTATAGACTCACAGGACATTCATTTGAAGGCTAAAGTGGTTCTGCAGAGGGTTTGGTAATCTGGAGATTTGGAGACTGATAGAGATCTGTTGGAGATTGGTTTTAATGAATTGATTCAATCAGGAATTGATTTGTCCCAAATTGGTTTTTGATCAATCAATAAAGATGCCAATGGCTAATGGCTGGGCACAGGGCAGGACACTTAGAGTTGCTTGGGTAGGACAAGAGAGGAATGAGGCAGATTCTCCATGTCTAGGGTAAGAAGAATGTAACACAGTAGTGGCAGGAGATAAAGCCAACCAGCCATGTGAGATTTCAGGTGAGTGGCCACTAGCCACTTCTTCGATTGGGCCTGGGATAGCAGGGGAAGTTTTAGGACTGGCCAGCCTTTGAGGTAGCCAAGGCATTTAAAAATAAGCTAGTGTGTGTGTGTGTGTGTGTGTGTGTGTGTGTGTGTGTGTGTGTGTGTGTTTCATTCATGGATCCTAAGATAGTTCCTGGGTGTATGTGTGTATGCACACCCGGAGTGAAAGCAGAGTAGCAAAAATTCCCGAAACAGAAATTAGTCAATCTGGATACTCTGGGTTCTGTACTACTCCTTAGTGATGCTTATCCTGACGATTTGCAGTGATTCTTCATGAATGTGTAGGAAGTAAACAGGATGCCTGTGAATATACAAGATACCATCATCATGTACAAAAACAAAACAAAAAATTATTAATACCCTCTCCAAACCTACAAGCTTTGCCCAGTGGGGAAAGTCATAGACAACTCCAGTATCTTTAGCCTATTCCTAACTGAAGAAACAAAACATGTTTAGGAGCAACATCGGTGTATTTGAGCTACAAACATTTTATCACTGAGGAAGTTATCAAGAAGGACATTATATTGGAAAGTAAGTTTTTTTTTAAGTGGGAATAAAGGAAGGCACACACACACACACACACACACACACACACACACACAAATCCAGTGAATTTTCAAGGAAAACAAATAATTGGTTTCTGAACACATTTATATTCTGAAATGATGTAGTTATTTTATATAGCTCATTTTGAATGTCATACAGAACATTTTAATGCTCCTAAGTTCTCAAGGGGAAAGCAGTTAAAGAGAGTATAAAGCACTTTCTTATGTCTAACCTAGAGTGAATGTAAAATAGAACTTTGTAGATTTTGACCAGAGAGTCACATATTAGATTTAAATTTTGGCTTCTAGCGACAGAACACCTCAGTAGGAACAATGGCTCCATCACATATCAGCTGTGTGAGCTGAGTGAGAGCCACCTATGCATATTACATGATCAACTGCTTTCTAGGATGGTTTTGAAGATTAAGTGAGATAATCGATGTCAACCTCACCATAATAAACATTCTGAATGTTTCAGAAACACACAGAGGAATGTACTGCCTAGCTTACCATCACTCTGACAGAATGTACAAGAGCCATCGTCTGGGAGGAAAAGGGTTTTGTTGTTTTGTGTTTTGTGTTTTGTTTTTCCTGGATGGCAGTTTCAGAGGTTCCAGCCCATGGCTGATAGGCTTTGTTTATCTGTGGAAAGACTGTTGTAATGGGATGCCATGATGTTTGGGAAGGAAAAAGAGAGAAATAGTTAGACTGTTGTTCCGATATTCCCTTCAAGAGCTTGTTCCTAACAACCTATCTTCCTTCCACTTGCACTCACATCTGAAAGGTTCTAAAACCTCTGACCTAGTTTTTAACAAGTGCAGTTGGTACAGCAATGGGTAAGCAGCATCTTTCTTTGATTAGTTTCATGTATTTTTTGTTTGAATTTCCTTATCAGGATTATGAACCTATCTATTTAAAACATAGGAGCCATTTTCATAGTCAGTTCTTGCTAAAAAACAAACAAAAACCAAAAAGCCAACATCAACTCCTGAGGTATCTGCCTTGTTAACTCTTTATTTTAGCAGAAAATACTTAGCTGTCTAGCTTAATTTAGCAGGTACTTATTAGATTTTTTTGTAAATATTGACATGGCATGATCATCAAGAGTGATAATTATAGTATGAGATTCCTGGGTCTGAAGTCTCACTAGATTCCACACTTGGAGAAGTTACTTAATCTTGTTAAACCCCTTTGTCCTTATCTGTAAAATTATTTATTATATTAATATTGATTCATGAAATTAAGTTATTTGTGGCAGTTATTCCTCAACCAGCCAGTTCCCCAACAACCTTACAGAGATCAGGTCTATTAAAATTGTCTTGAGCCAAATACTGAGCTATTATTACTCCATTCTAAACCTCCAAGCTAGTCAGGCCTTCTCGCAGGCAATATTCCCCTCTTCCTTGAATTTTCCATCTTTTCTTGACTTAGCTCCCTTCTGATGTTTTCTCCAACTCCCTCATGGCTCCTCTTTACATCCATCACTTTCTCCATGCCTCCTAGAGTTGGAAGTTCCGCCTATTCTCTTTAAAGCTCTGTATTGTTTCTCATTGGCTTTTACTGCCAAGGCAGAGAATGAAGGAGGAACAATGTTTACACAAACTTGAGATGGAACTTCTACGAATCAACATAAGAAAGTCATGTTGGGCTTGAAATAAGACTGAAACAAGGGCAGAGAAATCAACATTTGAAAACACAATCAACTATATGTAGTATTTTAATAATGACGATAACATTAAAAACAGTTTAGAAAATGTTGTGGGAAATACTTTTTTTAAAAGAGCATGTGACATGCTCCTGCTCTTGTGCCCCTTCCCGGTGGCTTGGCCGGCCATGCACTGGCAGGCAATGGTCTACCTGTTTGTATCTCTTGGAGACTCTTGACTCAGAACTCTACAACCTCTCCAGGTTCCCACTGGCGGTTGTTACCATGCCAACCCTGATCTTCAAATCCCCTACAGCCTTTGTGGTGCACATCTGGCAAACCCACGCTTTGCGCCATACCTTTCTCTCTTAAACCCAGATGAGCAGCTGTGTGAAGGAAACCGCAACACAAGCTTAGTTCAGAAACAATGGTAACTCAATCTCTGGGTGCAACAGCTAAAACCTAATCTTGTAAGCCTTATTAAAATCTAATTCCTCTGGTGGCGAATCCTTGCAGATCTGCCATGGTACTGGAAAACTCTAGCTGCTGCCTCTTACCCTTTGCAGTCTGCTTCCAAAGAGGAGCTAACTCTTTCCTGCTACCTCTCTTCCTCCCTCCAACCCGGAAGACCCACCTACTCTCCCAATAGTTGGCTCCTTTATTCATTAGGTGATTGGTTCACAAGAACAGCACCAGGCCCATCCACAACAAGAAAAAGATTATTTTCTTTTCCTTTAGTTTTGTTAATTTTTCTCCAAATGACATTTTTACTGATTCTCTGGGAAAGTTGCATCATGCACCCCATAACAATCCCTTCCCAGTCTTTCCATGTCTGCCTCCCTTTTTATGACCGACTCCCAGAGAAGTAAAAATAAAAATAGGTCTACTTTGTGTTTTCTATATACTCACTGGAGCATGGTCAAACTTTCAGTGGCTTGTCCTTTAAACAGAACTGAGTTTCCTCTGTCCCATACCTCTCTGCTAGAGGCCATCAATTGTGGAGTGCTACACTTCAGCATCTTTATCATCTCTGAAATTTCCCTTTGGTAGCTTCCTGTCTAAGCCATTACTTTTTTAGCGGGGTGTGCGCTAAGGGTAAGGGATTGTCACAGCAGCCTTCCATGCCTTTTCTTCTGAACTGGGCACCTGCAGTCATCAATAGCACAGAAAAAGTAGCCTCGTTGCTATTCCCAGTCAGTGGAAGCATGGATCATGGACTACTACAAGGTTTCTGGTGGCAGCATAGACCATGAACAAAGCCTCCTGCTACAGTAGGACCATGAGTGCAGACAAGGCTCTTGGAAGATGCCTGGACACCACACTTCAACATGGCCTTAGGTGGTAGTACAGGCCACCCACATCAATAAGGACCTTTGTGAGCATCACAGCCTATGGACATTGATGTGACTTTAGGCTGCACTAGAGACCACAGATATCTTCATGGCCTTTGGTCATAATTCAGGCCATGAACATTGACCCTGAGCTCTGCTACAATAGAACCACAGACCAAGGCATGGCCCTCTGTAGCAGCAACGATCTGGATATTGACATGGACTCAGAAGGCAGTGTGGCCTACTCACATCAATATGGTCCCCATCAGCAGGATGGCCTATGGACGTGGATGTAGCTTCAAGTTTCGGCACAGACTGAGGACATCTGCAGGACCCTTGTGGGTAGCTTACCACAAACATCACCCCAGCTCCCAACAGATATGCTGTCTTTTCTGCTGTGTCCCCAGCCACCAGTTTGGTTTATTTTTATTTTTACATATTTTAAAATAAAATCATAATTACATAATTTCTCTCCATTTTATTTTTTTTCTTCCAGCTCTCCCATGTCTTCCACCCACTTCCCCCCCTCTCAAATTCCTGGCCTCTTTTTGTCTTATTGTTAAATGGTTTTCTACTCCTATTACAGTAATGTATCTTCAGATGTGACCTGCCCACCCCACCCCCCCGGAAGATGTTTTCAAGCAAACTCCTTCTGAAGTTTCAGTCAGAGATGATGATGAATAGTCAATACTCTCTCATGCCTTTGAGTAAACAGAATGAACTACATAAAAGAGAGGGAAAGAGTTGGCTGTTGTGCTGCTATGGAAGATTCTGTTGCGACAAATGACACTGATAGCTATGATTCTTAAGAAGAGATTTGCTACAGCCTGAGAAAATTTATTTGGGATGCGGCTCCTGCAGCCATCAACTCAGTGAATAATTTCCCAGAATTATAGCTTAGTTGCCATTGTTTAATGCATCTTACAGCTGGGTGCCTTTTATTGTACCTTAGAAGAAAGATACAAATGATATGTGTGAAGATTGGTTCCTCTGAGCTGATTGGTTCATAGACATTAAACTCTGCATTCTGCAGCATCTTGTAATCAGCGTTGTTACCTATCATCATGGGATCCTATTCTTCAAGAACGAGTAGTTGTGCTCATTATGAGTCACTTTAGAAGACAAGAAAACCTGTGCTCCAGAGGAAGATTCATCTCCTACCAATCAATACAGAGAGATACCTGCAGTGGAAAATGGGCAGAAGATTTGGAGGGTTACAGTGGGAAGAAGAGGAGATTCAAGAAGTTGGAAAGAGTAGGAAGAGATGCTCAAAGTAATTGTTGACAGAAAGATCCAGAGTAAGTTAATTATGCCGTATCATTTTACATGTGTTATGTAAGCAAAATCAAGACACTGGCACAGACCTAGGATCATGGAAAAACCTTCAAGAACTGCTGATAGGGTAGAAACTGGTATAGACATGCTAGAGGCAGTAGAAAACGAGATCTTTGTTTTCTCTCTGATACAGCAGGCCAAGTCCACTGCTGGGCATCTGTTTCCAAAAAGGAATTATCAAAACCCATATGAATCAGATAAGGAGGTGTCCCAGCTTGCTTGGGGTAGTTATAATAAACTTCTGGTCTTGGTGCAATTACTGACTTCACTCTTTCATTTCAAGAGCATACGCCCTCTCTCTGAGGATACTTGTGTTTGCTAGTTTTCTCCTCTTCTTGTGGCTGCAACCAATAGCTGACAAGAAGCAACTTAAGGGAAGAAGGGGTCATTCCAGCTAACAATTAAGGATGCAGGTTATCATGGTGGGACAGGCATGATGGCTGGCATGTGAAGTGACCAGTCACACTGGATCCACAGTTAGGAGGTGAAGGGCAGACAAGAAGTGGTAGTGAGGTAAAAGCATCAAGACCCACCTTCAGGGACCCACTCCTTCTATATATGAATGCATATATGTGCACTCAGTTCCCCCCCCAAACCCACTGATCAAAACTATAAAGGTCCAAAGTCTTTTCTGACACTCAACGCAATCTTATGAATGCATTCTACAGGGACTCCAGTAAAAAATATTTTTAAATGCAGTAGAAGTTACACACTTCTAAAATACAATGGCATAGAGTAAAGATTTCCATTCCAAAAAGAGGCAATGGAAACATACAAAAGAAAAATTAGAACAAAGCAAGACCTCAACTCAACACTCCAGACTACAAGACTCTGCAGCTACATATCCAGCCTCTGGGACTCATGACTCTCATCTGGGCTCCAAAGGCCTTGGTTCGCCCTGCTCCCCCAGCTCTTCTACCCACAGCACACAAAACTTATCTCTTGGTCCAGCTACATCCCCACCTGCTGCTTACGTTGGAAGATGGTCTAGTGTCCTTGAGATCACCACCACTGTGGAATCCCCACTGTACCTTAGACTTCATCTTCAGAACGTCTCATCTTTTCAGGGCCTGGCTTCAGTGATCTTTTGAAGCCTTATCTCAAGAGTCCATTGGTCCCTCAATGTTGCGTCTCATATGCCTGTAAAACCAGCATTCACCTTGGCGGCGGCTGCAAAGTTCTACAACAAGCTTGAGATGGAGTGTGGCCCCTTTGGATCAAAGCTGCAGTAATGTCAATATGTCTAGGCAGATGACTATGGGAACATATTTTCAGAGGGAAGTTTTATTTGATGGGGAACTCCTTGGGCAACATTTTAAGCTCGGGCTACCTCTTTTCAAACAAATTAGCATGTCCACCAATTGGAAGCATCAGTGGGCGGGGCCTTATCACTGGGGCACATATCCCGTTGTCTCATCTTTTTGGTTGCTTTTTCTCCCTCATTATCAGAAACTTCACAGTCCCTCATTGCTCTTCTCAACAAGTCAGCATTTGCCATATTTTTTCTGCTGCATTTGTCACTCTCTCCCATAGCACAACCTGGTTAAGAGCAGTGAACACTACCGTGACATGGTCTAAACCCTATCCTGTCTTTGGAATTCTGCCTCAAAGTCGGTAGAATGAAGCCAAGCTCCTCCTCCTCTTTCTTTTTCTCAAAAAATGTGTGTGTGTGTGTGTGGAAGCGGGTAGTAAGAGCACAATTTAATCGATTTGGGTTTTTTTTCTTCCACATTTACATGCGTTCTGACGTCAACTCTTACAGTGGGCTCTCATGATAGGCACTGTTCCTGCTGAGCCTTTCCCTGTCTGCATGTGTCTCAGCATTCTTGTCCTCCGACTCCCACTAGTGTGACCCATTAAGCTTACAGCAGTCTAGGGCTTCTGTAGTCCACAGTTCTAAATTCTTCCACATTCCTTCTGAAAACCCATCCTTAAGGCCTACAAGCCATACCATCAGGCTTATCATAGCAGAACACTTCATACCAATTTTCTCTGCCATTTGCTGTTCTCACTGCTGTGACTAAATCCCCGCCAAGAAGAGACTTCAGGGAGGAAGGGCTTATTTTGGCCTATGGTTTAAGATGCAGACCATCCTGACAGGGAAGGCCTCACAGAAGGGATAGGAGGTTGTTGGTCAGCAGGAAGCAGAGGACAGACAGGAAGTGGAGCTAGACTCACCTCTTGTGACCCACAGCTTCCAGTGAGCTTCCCCCTCCTGCAGTTTCCACAACCTTCCAAACAGCGCCACCATCTGGGGAGCAAGCACTCGAGCACGTGAGTTCTGGGGCACACTTCACACCGAAACCACAGCAGTGTTCTTCACGGCACATTTGCCTCGGTGGGAAGTAGAAAGGCAGAGTGTGGTAGGCTCTTGCTATTTAGCACAGAGAAGGAACAGACTAAATGTGCTTGTAGCAAAACACTTGCATCTTAAAAGCAAGGCTGGATGGGAAGAGAAACAGATTGGGTTTATAAAAGTTACATTTGCATGGAGTTAAGTCCACAGCAAAAACTATACATTCTACAGAACTATCAAGCAGCCAAGGGGTGTGGTCAGAACTGTTACCCTAAGGCAGGAAAGGGAATAAGCAGGATGCATGAGACAGAGTGGGAGAGGTCTCGGCTGGACCAAAAAAAAAAAAAAAAAAAAAAAAAAAAAAAAAAAAAAAAAAAAAAAAAAAAAAAAAAAAAAAAAAAAAAAAAAAAAAAAAAAAAAAAAAAGCTAATGAACACAGAGAAATGTGATGGTTCTGCCTCAGGACCTGGATTTAAAAAGTAAGAATTCTCTCAAAATACATGGAACTGAGGGAATTTTTTAAAAGTACTAAAAAAAAAAAAAAAGAAAAAAAGAAAAAGAAAGAGAGAAAGAAAGAAAGAAAGAAAGAAGAAAGAAAGAGTCAAATGTGAGCTTTCTTGGTAAAGAGGTATTTATTTATTTACCCCACCCCCACCTCTTTGAAGTTCCACAGAGCACTGGATGGAGGCTGCTTAAATGACTATTTGAAATTGGACAAAATGAATGTTAAAATGTTTAGACAAAGAAGCAGACGCGCATGTATATGGAACTACAGCATCTAAGGCAAAAGCAGTGTGAAGCTAACATCTAAACCCCACAGCAGATGGGCCTGGAGACATGCCAGGGATGGGTTTCAGATTTGGCACAGAACTGGCCAGCAGGCGACACACAGAAAGGAGATGCCCTCACATACAGGATCTGTGTTGTGGAAAGGAAAATCCACCCCCAAACTTGAGAATCCTAAAAAGCAGCGCATGTTTCCCATTCTGAAGCCAGAGAAGTTTGTTCTCCGAGCTCGTTAAAGAGGGCAGCATGTGATGGACTACTGACCCAGAGAACTCATTTCCGCAAGAAGATTCTTTCCAAGACCATGTTGAGAAGCAGAATGTTAATTTATTCTAACGCAATTGAGGGCTCCTTGATTTCCACAGAACAACCAGGTTTCAGCTTGGTTGAAAGCCCAGGACATGTTCCTTGGTATCCATACCCCAGTAGCCTTCAGAAACATGTGCTTTGCCATTAGGTCATGAAATCCCAAGGGCGGGAGACTCCTGGTCATTACAGCTCTAGCTAGTAAGAACAGGGAGAGACAGGGTTCTTCATTCAGATTCTGAGAGAGCCACTGTCTCTAGGCCCGTGAGAAGCAGGTGAGAGACTTTCCCCCATCTCTTTCTGAAATAGTTTTAACTGCCATTAAATTTTTATCGACTGTAAGCCAAACCTAGTAAGTGTTGTAGGATGCATAGAAATCAAATTTGCTGCTGCTGTCTAGGGACAGGGCTCACTGTTTAATGGCAGACATGTACAAAAAGGGGTTCACTCTGAGAAATGCTCTTCAGATGTACACTTGGAGGAAGAGACAGAGACAGACAGAGACAGACAGACAGAAAGACAGATGACAGAGACCAATAGAGATAGGAGCAGAGAGACAGATACAGAGAGAAAGTCGGTGGCATTCTGTTTTACTCTAGGTTTGGGGCCGGCCGATACAGTTCATCAAGCTATTTTGAAGCCTGGTATAAATAAACCTTGAGCATATCCAATTATACTTGATTTTGTATTCACCAAGCAACTCCTGCTTATTAATTCAATTTCCAAGAGTCTGAGAAAGGAAGTGGTAGATGTGCCAAAGCTGCTGTAATTATTCCCTCCCTGCAGCCAGGCCTCCCGCAGTGTGACTCTGAGATTCCTCCCTGCAATGCACACAGCCCAACCCCTTACCTCTCTCTCGACTGGCCCTGTGTTATGTTGTGGTCAGTGGACCAGTGTGCCGGTGTTGAACCCAGGTCTCAAGAGACCCTGCATGTGCCTCTCCCATTCACTGAATCATATACAACCACCATGAGGTGAACACGGGCCAACCTGTGCCACGATGAGAAAGAATGCCTATTTGCTCTGTTTGCTGGCAGGATAACTGACATAAGGCTATGGGATTTTTCAAAACACTCCTCCATTTCCATTTCACCTGTGAGGAGGAGGACCTAGAAGAGAGGCCTTATAAGAATCCAACATACAGACATGGAAATGGTGGGAGGAGAGTGGATGCTAGGTACTCCCACTGGATCAACCCCCCTGTGCTGGTTAATTTCCACTGTCAACTCAGCAAGCCAAAGATCACTCAGGAGGAGGGTCACACTTGAGGAACTGTGTGGAGCAGATTGGCTTGCAGGCATATATGCAGGGGACTTTTCTTGATTGTTAATTGATATGGAAAGATTAATTGATATAGAAAGATTGTTAATTTACATAGAACGATGCAACTCACTGTGGGTGATGACACCATTTCCTAGGCAGGGTACCCCCTGAGTGGTTAAGAGCAGAGAGAGCTAGATGAGAGCAAGCAAGCAGGCAGGCAGGGAGCATGCATGCATTGGTTTCTCTCTCTGCATGGGATGGTGACTGTGCTATAACTAACTGCTTAAGTTCCTGCCACTGGGCTGGAGAGATGGCTCCATGGTTAACAGCACTGTTTGGTCTTCCAGAGGACACCGGTTTGATTTCAGCATCCATATGGTACCTTACAACTATCTGTAACTAAACTTCCAGAGATGACAGCAGTCTTCTAACCTCCTCAGGCTCTGGACATCCATATGGTGGACATGTGGGCAAATACATATAAAATAAAACAAGTCTTTACTAAGTAATGGTGGTGCATACCATTGATCCCAGCAATCAGGAGTCAGATACAGGTGAGTCTCTGAGTTTGAGTCCAGCTTGGTCTACAAAGTAAGTTCCATGACAGTCCCCGTTATACAGATAAATCCTGTCTCAAATAATAAAAGTTCCTACTTCTACTTCCCTCAGTGATAGACTATGACATGTAAATTGTAAGCATAATCAACCGTTGCTTCCTTGTGCTGCTTTTGGTCAGGATGTTACACACACACACAAAATCAAATATGCATTATGTTGTAATTGGCATTTTAAAAAGAATGTATTAAATTCTCAGAATTTAGGTCAGCCCTCTTCCATTCCCTGCTAGCTCGAGTGACAGTGGCAGAGGGTTGTTTTCTGTTAGAGTGTCTTTAATTCCCCAGACTTTCTCTGCACCTGCTGTGGTGGCAGCCACAACTGCTCCTCACAGAGCTGCGCCTCTCTGCTGGGCTGTAGCTCATCACCTCTCCTCTGGGAAATGACAGGGAGTTGTGTACCGAGTACCTGTCAAGAGAGAAGCTGGAAAAGCCAACTTTTAATTGGGTTCTGTAGTGGTTTCCACGGCCAAACCTGACTCCCTGGCATTTTCCTTTTCCTGGAGTCCTGTTGTCAGTTTTATTGTGAGGAGTTTAGTAGGACCTGGGTGCATCTTCCTCTGAGTCCCTGCTTTCTGTTAGGATGTGCTGAGCCTCATAATTGCCACCTCTGTTGGGCTGGCAGATCTTTTGATAGCTGGAATGGAGGCCCATGGGACTCGCTAATGACACGTAGGGAGATTCTACAGGTGGGATGCTGCCTAGCAGACACCACGGTGAAAATATGAAAGGTTTCTTTCCTTTAAAAACCGCTGAAGGAGCCAGGCTATCCTTCTTAGGCTCCTCATATAACACAATGAGGAGTTCGGGTTCAGGTTAGAAAAATGTCTTGGAACTTCGGGGATATTTTGTGAAATTAAAATTTTATTCAGGCTCATTCTCCTGTTAAGAAATTAAAGAGTTAGGTCATTATGGTGGGGTGATTCCTGGGATGGAAATGTGGAGGCTGGATTTGAGGCTCACTTGGGTAACATCCTGGCTCTGTGGTGCTAGCTGTGTGCCCCCAGGCAAGATATATGCATAGCTTTTCTGAGACTCTACGGAGTGAGTTTGGTATTAAATTCGTCATGAGGATTAACTAATTTAAATGTGTATAATATCTAGCATGGGGCTGAGAACATATATGCACTGGATAAATGTGAGCTCAAATTCCCACTCTTCTCACCATTTCTACTTGATTTTATCGCTGTTGTTGGTTTGTTTTCCTGCTCTCTCTTTGTGTCTTTCTGTCTGTCTGTATCTCTCTCCCTCTCCCACTCTCCCCCTTTCTCTCTTTCTCTCTCTGTTGTGTGTGTGCATGTGTACACACACACAGATGTACACACATTCACACACACACACACACTCACACACACACACTGACACACACACTACTCTGTAAAGTGGTGGATGGGTTTTTGGAGAACAAGATGGCCTGTGTATATAAATCTTTAAATATATATAATTTTTGACCTAATAATGTCACACAACTGTGTACTAAAACTCTGATCAAAATTTTCAAAATTTACAAAGCTATAGTCATATAGCAAGACTGACTGTTGCTTTAAGAAATAATCTTTTTGATCATTTCGTATTTGCCTTATTTTCTTAAAGAAATATATCATCATGGCCCTTTAAATTATGCCACCTGCAGTTCTTTTATTAATGCTTCTGTGGAGTCAGTAAGTTCTCATTACTATCCCAAATCATTAAAAAAAACAGATTGATTTTAATTCCCCCGTGGGCACACAATGAATCACTTCTTCTACAAAGTTTGTCAAATACACTTATTTTCTTTACCCAGGGAACCAATTTTCTAAGCAAAGCTTCACTCTGGACCATAGCTCATCTTCAGTGTTGAAGTATTTCATGATACTAGATATGATGGTCCCTCATAATGCTGGCAATGAGATGCTTAAAGCGAGTACACTCTGTGTGTATGCAGTCATGGGCATGTTGGAGGCAGGGGGGAGGAAAGTCATTGTCGGATGGTCAGCTGCTAATCCCAGTGCAGGGTCCTCCATGTTGTTCTATTACGATCATGCTGTGAGGAAGCATTTCAAGATGGAGTTTTCTGAGTAGGAAGCTGACGCCCAAGATTGCAAATGTGTTGCTTATAGACCTAGAATGGCAGAGGCAGTGAGACCCTAACACCCATGTTCTTTTTCTGTTTCCAGCAGCCTCAAAGGCAGAGGTCCATGCCTTTGGCTATGCGTTGAAATAATTTTGAATGCTATCAAAAGTAGCATTGCCTCATACACCTCTGGACAGGAGGAACAAAGCTAGAGGTACACTATACCTGCTTTTAAAAGTTCATTATCGAGATGTATCAAAGGTAAGTAGAGCAGAGAGGGTATAAATAGACATTTACAAATTGCAAACACATTTAACCTGTCATTTAAGACTCGGGTGAGAGAGCTCAGCTGGTAGAGTGCTTGATGACTTGAGTGTGACTCTCCAGTGGTCTGTAAAAGAGCCAGGTATTACCTCACATGTATCTCCGGCACTGGGGAGGCAGAGACGGGCAGATCCCAGAGTTCACTGACCAGACAACCGACCATACTCAATGAACACAGCCCGACAAGAGACCCAGTCTCAAAGACTGAACAAACAGAAATTCGAGATGGATAGCAGATGAGGAGAGACAGCCCACACATGCACATACAGAACAGAGTCATTGTGAAAAGGCTGTGTGTTTTATATTCTATTCTATAATGTTCTAGAAAAAGGGAACCAGTAAAGACTATAGAAAGGTTGGTGGTTTCAGGGCCTCAGGAGGCTGCAAAGATGGGATCAGTGAAGCCCGAGCAATTGTTTAACATACTGAACTTATTCTACATTATATAAAATAATATATTAATATATGACATTTTGTTATATGTTATGGTATTATGTATTATATATTCCTTAATTATGTAATATTGTGTATTTTCAAGGCCTCCAGAAACTCAATAAGATGAAGTATAAACTTTATTGTTTACTAACTAAATGAATCATGCATGAGGTTGGATGAGTTTTGGGGTGAATGTGGAATTGTGTCAAATCTCTTTAGTTTACTCTCACTAAAAGGTATGCAGACAAAATGGGGCTAGTCTAAGTAACTGTGGAAATAATTGACATCTCTAAGGCAAAAACCAAGAGAGAGATAAATACACAGAAGCACCATGCTGGAGTTGATAACATTTCTCATGATGGTTCACATTAGCATTTTTACAGCTATACATGCATGCTAGACTTGAACATCTAGAAGCACAGACAGTGAAAGGAGTCAGGTGTCTCATGGTTTCCATGAATACTAATATCGAGTAAAGGAAGAATTCTGGAATCACCGTGTTATACTGGATTAGAGTTGAGGGTTTCAATGTAGATTTTGTGCACTGTATATAGACACATATGGAAGTGTCTATATATAACACAGAAATATGTAAGTGTGTCAGTATACACACAGATATTTGTGTGACTCATCAGCTGGGATGCCTTATATAACATTACCCTAAGAGTATCAGCCAAGACTACTATGTAGATCTTGATTTCCAATGTTATTCTTTAGTAAAAGGAATATATTTTGGGTAAATGACTGGTTCTAGGACTAAGGTGATAAATAGAAAAGATAAGACAACAGTGAAAAAAATACTCATAAACACAGGCATGTGTGCACACAGATGAGGATATTCCAAATTAGCCAAAATTAACCATATTAATTTCCAGTGGCCCAGTGCAGCACATTTGAATAACAAAGAAATAAATCCAAAGGAGTACATATATGACTATGTATAATAAATATATATTATATATTACATACATTATATATAGTAAACATGTATATATAATAAATACACATATGACTATGCCAAAAGAAGTAAGTTATTAAATAAATAATTTCTTTTGTCAAAGAATTCCATCTAATATGTATAGATACTCTAGTCTCATGAATTAGAGCATAATTCCCTATTGCTTAAGTAATAGGTTGCTTAATTGCTTAATGTAAGTCAAGTACAGTCCTTTCCTTCCAAAGAAGATAGTTTGGAAAAGGAGTACCAATGTACATATACTGGAAGCTAAATCATTAAGAAGACATCAACAAACTCCATGTGAGAACATTTTTTTAAATAAAACTTCTTACTATTATTCCTCAATAAAAGTTAAGATCATCAAAAACAAGAGAAACATCAAGAACTGTTACTATCAAGAGGAGCCCAAGGAGACACGATGCTGTTCATGCTGTGGGATGGCCTAAAGGAGGCCCTAGAAAAGAAAGATGGGGATGTTGGGTGAAACCTGAGGAAAGAAGTGTGCAGTGTAGTAAATGATACTGTGTCAACAATAATGCATCCTTGGGCTAAAGATCCAGATCAGTGGTAGAATGCTTGGCTAGTGTTTGAGAGACCCTAGGTTCAATCCATGAGAGGAAGTAGAAAAGGGAAGAGAAAGAAGAGGAGGAGGAGGAGGAGGAAAAAAAGAAACACTAACTTATTCATAATAAATGTACTAATGTAACATATTAATAATAACAGAAATTGTGTGGTGTATATGGAAGCTCTGTACCATTTTCATATTATACACAGACTTAGTGTTACTCTCAGAAGAAATGTTCATTTGAAATATTCAGATACCTCATCATCATCCCCAAGATTCTGATCTAGTTAGTCTAAATTACATCCTGAAATTCAGGACCTTTGAATGCTCTTAAGGTGAGTCAAAGTTGTAACCTACAATTTACCACTCCGTGGGAAGGTAGGTGTCTACAGACAAGCTGCTCTTTCTCCCCCTACCCCTTAATTATATGGATCCTGGCCTGGTAGAATAGTTTAATGATTTGGGGTGTTTGGATGCAGCAGTTTGGTTTTTTAAAATTATTTTATTTATTTGCATCCGAAACGTTGCCCCTCCTCCCAGAGTCCTTCACCCTGTTCCCCCTTCTCTTCACCTCGGAGAGGGTGCTCCCCTGACTCTTGCATCTCCCTTCCTTAAGGTATCAAGTCTCTACAGGATTACAGGTTTAGGCACATACTCTCCCACTGAGGTCAGACAAGGTAGTCCTCTGCTGTATATGTGCTGGGGACCTCAGACCAGCTCATGTATGAGTTTTGGTTGCTGGCTTAGTCTCTAGGAACTCCCAAGGGCCCAGGTTAGTTGATACTGTTGGACAGATGCAAATACTGATTGGACTGAGGTCAGGGACCCCTTGGGGTCCCTAAAGCATTAGGGGAAGGATTGAAGGAGTGGAAGGGCATGGTGCAGCAGTTCTTTAAGCTCAGGACCAGTGAGATGGACCTTAGAGGGTGCTTTTACCTGTTAAATTAAAAATCGTCCAGAAGCTCAATATAACACTCAGAATTTAGGGAAGTAGACAGTGAAGGACAGAGTGTGTGAAATCTGCTATGGGTTGGATCCGTATGTGGTAGGAATGTCTTTACCCTGTTTGTATCTTACTCTGTGTGTTAGAAGTTAGACACCCCTAGGCATAGAAAGGTTGGCCTCAATTAGAGAGAGAATTATTTTGGTAGCGATAAAGTGTTAAAACATATGATCTGTTGCAAATACCATGTTCAGGCTCAGGAGCCACAGAACTGAAGCCATCCTATTTGTCTCCTGCAGGGGTGCAGGGCAGCTGGCAGGTAGGGCTCCAGACATGTCACACACTCTGTTCTAGAGATGATGGACCTCATCAAGCAGAGAGGGAGAGATTGCAGCAGCCTGACATAAGCTGGATGAAGAGAGAAGGCCCAGAGGTGAAAAAGTCCCGCACTGACAATTTGGAAGTGTGGAGACGACATTCCGGACTCCTAGCTGAAAAATCCTCAAAGGCCTGCAGATCATCTCACCCACATCAGGCTATGAAAAAGGCATATTTTCCCTGTCGTTTCCCCCCCTCAAATAATCAGTTGTGGGAATTCTTGCATTTTCTAAAAATATTTAACTTGCTAGAAAGCATTTTCTGATCATATCTTATACAAAGCCTGAGGAGGAATGTCTAAAAATTACAAAGTAAGCATGGCTTTTATCCATTTATCCAACCCACCATTTAATTATGTCTCATGTACAGCTAGATACTAGAGATATAATTAATAATAATAATAATAATAATAATAATAATAATAATAATAAATAATTGTAATACAAAAGCAGTTTCTAGCCATCTAAGAGTTTGCTATCTGATCCAAGTATTCCCAATGTCTCAGTCATAGATATTGGAGGTCTGGAAGATGGTACAGTAGTGTTGTAGTTGAGGTATGAAGTATCTACCCAAAAAACTCACGTGTTGAGAGAAGAGTCCCCTTGGTGGATCTAAGCAGTAAGAGATGACAGAATCACAAGGACTCTGATGTCACCAGTATCCTAGCCAAGGCTCTGAGGCAATGCTCATTATTGTGGTAACTCAACTTTGATGTTGGTTAGTAAGGCACGGCCATGTTCATCACCTGGGACCATCTCTTTACTGACATGGAATTTGGGGAGTGATTTATGGCTTTTGGTTTTAACTTATCAGAAGATTGAAGATTTTCAGAAAACTGTTAACAATATAAAATTTAAGTAGCTAAACCCTGTAAGGCATTGCTGATCTAAGTGTGTATTTTTAAATAATTGTTCCATTAAGGCATGTCAGTGGGGAATTAAGATGTGACCCAAATTTTGTAAGTCTTTTTAGTAACTCAGTGTAATGCAGAGCTAATACTCAGTGGGTCCCAGCTGCAGGCATGTGACATTGAGGAAGGGGAAGGGGGTGATGTGGCCTTGGGGAGCTCTTACCAAGTGTACAAGTCACATCTTGCAGGTGTACACCAGTGGGTGGAGTAGCTCTCTCTCTCTCTCTCCGTCTCTCTCTCTCTCTTCTCTCCCCTCCCCCTCTCCTCTCCTCCTCTGTCTTTCATGTGTGTGTGTGTGTGTGTGTGTGTGTGTGTGTGTGTGTGTGTGTGTTCATTTTCTTCTATGAATTGTGCATCACTATGACCAAAACAGAGAGTACCTCACAGGAACAGATTAAAAGAGACAAGATTTACGCCACTCATGGTTCCAGAAGGTTGGGTCCTGACTGCTTAGCACCACATACTTGGGCAGAACATCCTATTAGCCAGAGTGTGTGGTGTGACCAAGGATAGGGATAGCTTCATGCTGACTAGAAAGTGGAGACTGAAACTGGAAATGTCTGGGAACGGGATACCCCTAAGGTCTCATCCCAGGTGACCTAATTTCTGTAGCTAGGGCACAAGTCTCAAAGTGAAAGGAACCTCCCACAACAGTGCCACTACTGGGACTGGGGTGGAGAGATGGAGAGGTTGGGGTTGAAGGAGACCCGAGTGTTCAAAATGGGAGCTAGGAGGAGGGTGAGCATTTCATATTCAAACCACAGCATTTGCAATCTAAAAAATGTTTAGTTTAAAGCTGTGGAAAGGGCAGTTAGTATATCTCTTGCTGTTGTCAGAAAGGGTATGTGATCTTTAAAAGGCACCACCCTCTAGACATTTTGATTCAGTGCAGCTCTGATGTAGCCTAGNGAGTGTTCAAAATGGGAGCTAGGAGGAGGGTGAGCATTTCATATTCAAACCACAGCATTTGCAATCTAAAAAATGTTTAGTTTAAAGCTGTGGAAAGGGCAGTTAGTATATCTCTTGCTGTTGTCAGAAAGGGTATGTGATCTTTAAAAGGCACCACCCTCTAGACATTTTGATTCAGTGCAGCTCTGATGTAGCCTAGGAACCCTGTTCTCTAGAAACCCAATTCTCTCTGTGGCCTCCTTTGTGGTCCACTCACTTTTGCAGCCGTCCTCCCTCTGAGTCAAGTACTAGCATCATCAGTTGAGTTTTGAGCAGTGACTTTAGGCCAGGTTTCCCCCCCCCCCAAACAGTGAGTATCTGTCTTAATTTTTTTCTGATTTTTTATTAGATATTTTCTTCATTTACATTTCAAATGCTATCCCGAAAGTCTCCTATACCCTCCCCCACCCCCTTCCTGCTCCCCTACCCACCCACTCCCACTTCTTGGCCCTGGCGTTCCCCTGTACTGGGGCATATAAGGTTTGCAAGACCAAGGGGTCTCTCTTCCCAATGATGGTCGACTAGGCCATCTTCTACTACATATGCAGCTAGAGACACTAGCTCTGGGGGTTCTGGTTAGTTCATATTGTTGTTCCACCTATAGGGTTGCAGACCCCTTCAGCTCCTTGGGTACTTTCTCTAGCTCCTCCATTGGGAACCCTGTGTTCCATCCACTAGCTGACTGTGAGCATCCACTTCTGTGTTTGCCAGGCAATGGCATAGCCTCACACGAGACTGCTATAGCAGGGCCCCTTCAACAAAATTTAGGCTGCCTATTACAGTCTGTTCTTGAAGACCTGAAGTGATAATATTATACACTCCTGATCAAAGGTTGTAACGTGTTCATGGATGCAGCATTGGCAGCTGATGGAGTAGGAGCCGGGGTTTTCATTCAAGCTCAGGGGAGCCCCACTTCCTCAGGAAAGTGAGCTGTGAGAATCCGGCAGAGTGTGAGCTGTCCTCTGAAGGGATCTCATCAGTCAAGCATTTGGATACATACTTTAGTTAAGAACCTAGAGTTTTCGAAGAGCTCTGTCAACCTCTCTTACTACTAGAAGGTGGTTACTAGCCATTGATAAGCCCGCTAGTCCAGGAGAGTGATATTGAGTTCCACCCATGGAGGGAATATTGAACTCTGCTTCTTATGCTTGTTTTTCTTCACAGGGAAGACTCATACGCTTACAGTTTCTTGTCTTCACATACCAACTTGGACCAGATGCTACTGGGTGGTCCTCTATGACGATTCTATGTTAAAGTGTCCACCACAGGCTCATGTGTGTAGATGATACTGACTTGGGGCCGGCTGGGGGAGGGGGCAGGGGTTGTGGCTGCTGCAGAGTAGAAGTCAAGGCTGGTAGAGGTGAGTTCCTGGGGATAGCCTTTGAGGGTTATACCCCAGCCTTGCTCCTAGCTGAAGGTGGTCTCTTTTCTATTACGATGTTGTAATCTACCACTGTAAGTTCCTGCCATTGCAGACTGGGCTGCTCCAACCATCTTGCTGTCCCCACTGCAATGAGGTGTGCCTACTAAACTGTGAGCCAAGAGAAAGCTTTCCTCCCATAAAGTGTTTCTGTTGGGGCTTTGGTTGTAGCAATGGGAGAAGTAAGTAACACGAATCCCTGCCAGAGACATTTCCTGTGAATACCTGCCAGAGACATTTCCTGTGGTCAGCAGAGCTAGTTCCCTGGGGGGAGACATGACCACCTGGCTTTCAGTTGGGGAAATTAAATAAACAAAACAGTATAGTGACATCAGATCTATGGCTTTTAATTTTTCCTTGTAGGAGGCAAAGGGAGACCAATGCACTAGACACTCCCTTGAGATTTCAGGCCTCACCCCTTCCTGATCATATGCCAAGCTGCATGCAGTCTTGGGTGATCAATGGTAGAAGGTTGCCTGGAGATCCAGTGACTTTGCTTTTGTGAGTCATTGCCCATTCTGGGCTGAGACTCTTGCATGGTGCAGACAGCTTTGAGTTTCCTATGTTCTTTAGGTACCCTCTCTATGTTTCTGTAAATATCTACAATAAATATATTGGTTCAGCATGCTTGATTAAGATGGAATCTTTTCGTTGATATGTTAGTGTCTTTTCTTGGGTAAATAGAGTTGTTGGTTGTTTTTTTTTTTTTTAGATCTTTCCATAAAATATCATGTAACAGTCCCTCGCTTGGCTCCCACTATGTCCCAGCACATTCCTACTGTGGGTATGCTGGTTTTAGGGTAGGCTGGGTGGGTTTCTACTGTGACAATAAACCCAGAAACCCTTGGCTGGGTCCTTGGGAATACCTGGAACATTATAGTCATCATTTACTCAGAATTAAGTGAGCCTGAGACTCTGTACATCCTGGTGCCATTATAGCAGTTTGGCTTTCCTCTAGCTAGTAGGCTAGTTGGCCAGTCACAGCTAATGGGAGCTTTCCTATATGCCCTTTTCTCCTGGTAGGAGCAAGTCTGAAACCTGCTCATGTTTCTACGTTCCTTCAAATGAACCTCATCTACTTCTTGGATCAGTAACCACTCTGACTATGACTCTCTTAGCTTAGCTTTGTAGCTTTACACTTTGATTCCTAGATCGCTGGCTTGGCTGAAACCCCAAGGCTGGGACATCTCCAGAATATCTGAGGACCATTGTGTGTGTGTGCCCTTGATATATGGGCAGGTAACAGGCTATGGAAAGTTTCCCATATTCAGGGGCCACAGTAGGCAATGACGTGTTGTCTGCCACACTTCAGTACTTGCCCTCTTCTCCAGAGATCCCACTTCATGAAAGTTCAGGCAGCTACTACATCAATGCAACCAAGCAGGCCACATGTTAGCATGTTCAGCTCCTCTTACAGAGAAGACACAGGATCCTGCTGCTGCTGTAGCTCCACCCCACACCCATGCAACACTGAGTGAGGATTTTGCATCATATGTTCAAAGTGGGTCTTACTCTTGCTGACCATGTTTGTTTTCCTTTCCTTTCCTCCCTTCAAGTTGCTTTTGAAAAAAAAGCCTTACTGCAATTTTTTTTGCTCACCCCTGATTTTAGATCTTCCTGATAGAAGCTCAGCTATCCCTGCGGTGTGTCATACTGATCACTTGAGTTTTTAAAGGGTTAGGTGACGTTTTCTGAGTATGGACGCTTTGGGGTAGCATAACATGCAATCACTCTGCCACCACCCATGAACATATCCAACCCTAGTCTTCCCTTTCTTTGAGAGCATCAGAGCTTGTAGATTATGTTGGAAGAAAGAGATAAAGGGTAGATAGGAAATGAGTAGGTCAGGTTTTGTCTCTGAAAGACCTTCATGCTTCTCTTATTGCTCTTCTTATGTCTGAGCTGTCAAGAGTGTGGAGTGTCCTTAGATTCTGGGAACCATCCGGTTTTCTTTTCTTTAAATCATCCAATTAGAAGAGGAGGAGGCCTTTAAAATTGGAATTTAGATTTATGCTTTTCATTAAAAATTCTTTTTATGACAAGAGAAATAAGAAATAGTTTCAGAGTGGCCTACTAATGATTATAATATTCATTCACAAGAAAATATTTTCTGACCTTTGTGGGCCAGACACTGTGGTACAATGTGTTGCTATGACATGCTTTTAAAAATAATTAGTCTTTTTCCACAGTTCTAACACAGAGATTCTAAAAGTTGTGACATTTTCTGAGTGAGAGGAATGTTTATGTATGTTAATAAGGCAACTAAGGTAGGTAGGGGTGTACACAGGTTCCATGAAGGAAGAAGTTTGTCACCAGTGGAACCCAACATATGATTGGGGGAGTAGAGTTCTGAGTTCTGCATGTGGCCTCTACTTCCAGGAGGTAGTCTATAGGCAGAAGATGGAGTTAAATCACCAATAGCTAATGATTTAGTAAGTTGTGCCTACAAAATAAAGCTTCTATAAGCGTCCTGGGTCTAAGCGGGTGTCCTGATTGGTGGACACAGACAGCAATTCTGAGAGGCTAACATGCCCAAAGCGGCCATCAAAATTGGGTGTCCCCAACCTTATACCTGGCTCTGTGGAGTTCTTCCACTGGCTGTCTCTAGGTTGTACCACTTATAATAAAGCTGCAACATAAAGTAGGAAGCTTTCTCTAGCTAAGTGAGTCAATGAATGATCAAATGCCTGAACCTGTGTGTAATGTGGAGAATGGTACCTAAGTCTGTGGTAGGCTAGACTGAAGTAAGGGGTCTTTGTAGCTCATACCTATCGTGGTGACATCTTCTGTCTCTATTTCTTCACTTGTGAGGACTGCCCTAACTGAGAAGTAGCCAAAGGAATTCCACTGTTGGCCACTCAGTTGTTGTTGTTATAGTGAAGTGAAGAACTAGCTGCTTTTTGAATAATGTATCTGGGGATAAAATGGTGAACAGAAACAGAAAGTTTCCGTTCTCAAAGTCTGCATCCATGCGATGAGTTTATTAGAGTTCTTTAGCACATCATCCATATATTCACTGGGCTCTACTCAATCTTTGTGGATCATCACATCAGAGGGCTTTATACTTTCTATACCTCTCTGTGTGAGATCACTGGGGTTCCATCTTCCAGCAGGAGGTTGATGGGAAGGAGGTGCATAAAAGCAAGGCGTTGACCAAGGGGTTGACCAAGGGGTTCCTCCATGTGAGGCCACCAATGGCCTTGTGTCTTTTCACAGTGTCTTTCTCCTTTTACATCCTGATAGCGCCTTCTGGTCTTCTGGGGCTGGGAGTGGTAAAAGTGTTTCAGTTTATTGTGGTTCTATTATACCTGTATACATTATTATTATTGTAAAATAATTATAGTTATTGTAAAATAAATGAATGAATGAAGAAAGGAAGAAAAAGAAAGAAAGAAAGAAAGAAAGAAAGAAAGAAAGAAAGAAAGAAAGAAAGAGGGAGGAAGGAAGGAAGGAAGGAAGAAAGAAAGAAAGAAAGAAAGAAAGAAAGAAAGAAAGAAAGAAAGAAAGAAAGGAAGAAAGGAAGAAGCTAGCTTCCAGGCTGGTGAGATGGCTCAGCAGGCAAGAACACTGATTGCTCTTCCAAAGGTCTTGAGTTCAATTCTCAGCAACCACATGGTGGCTTGCAACCACCCACAATAAGATCTGATGCCCTCTTCTGGCATGTCTGAAGACAGCTACAGTGTACTTACATATAATTAAATAAATAAATAAATAAATAAATAAACAAACAAACAAACAAACAAACAAACAAACCAATAAATAAATAAGTAAATAAGACAGACAGACAGAAAGAAAGAAAGAAAGAAAGAAAGAAAGAAAGAAAGAAAGAAAGAAAGAAAGAAAGAAAGCTTCCTTAAATTTACCATCTCAAATTAATCTCATAAGAGTGTTCCATCTCTTTGGGACCCAAACCCAGAACTGTTCTTGTGAATTCTGGATTTATGTTCGCTGAGTGTGTTGACTCTTCTTTTAGTTTAGTTGATGCCGTGCCAGCTGTTTGGCTGTTTATGAAAGTCGCATGGTCTGCAATGATAACAATATATAGAGTAAAATGCTTATCCTCCAAATCTCCTTTGGCACAAGAGAGCAGAGAAGGGGCCAGAGCGTCAGCTCTGCTTTATAGCATTTAGAATTGCACTTTCCGTTGCCAAAATGCACATCTCCCTCAGTGGGATTTTGGCATCAGCTCTATATTCCAGCTTTGAAGATGCATTAATGATCTGCGTTTATAGCAAAGTGAAGCATGCCCATGAGGGGTTAATAAATGATGCAAAAGTTATTGATCTAACATTTTATTGGTGAGATGGGACAGTATAGCAACACTCACAAGTTTAGTAGTTATTCCTGAAACATGGTTCATGATAAACATTTTAGTGAAAGAGAACCCAGGAATAGACCATGAAACGAGGGGGGAAATGTGTGCTTCGCTTGCTTACAGAGGTTTTGCTACAGAGAAATATATCCTAACCTTGACAATTGTGATTGGTTTCACTGGCTGAGCCCCACCCTAGCACTTATGTCAGAATCTATTAGTTTTTCTGGTGAATTTCTTGTGAAAAGATATGAACTTGTATGTTTTTCCCTTTTCATGACCATCACTTTGAGCCTCTTTAACTTTCTAAGTCATTACTGAGAGATGCATTAGGCTGGCCAGGAAGTATATATTTAAAGATGGTTTCAACTGGTCTCTGATCCATTCTCATGAAGATAAAAGGGGCAGCTTGCATAGGAAGATCTCTGAAGAGCAGATGAAATGCTGTCTCCATATCTGACCTAAAATAAATGAAGACTTTCAAAAGCCATTCACCCCTAGTGCTATAGAAAAAAGATACACTTAGGCGCACAGTGTGGTGGTTTCATTAAACACCCTTTGGTGACATAAGCCAAAATAAACTCTTCCATAAGCGAACTTTGACCATGGTGTTTTGTCACTGTATCAAGAAGAACTAATACAAAAGTTGGTACCAGAGAGTGGGCTGGTGATGTTAACAACCTGACAATGCTGCTTTTTTTTAAATATGGAAGACTTTGGATTATAAATGTTCTATCAGCAGAACTTAATGGGTCATTCTAGCAGGAGTCTATGTGACAGAAATGCTGAGAATAATGTAGACTACAGAAGTGGTTTCAAACAGTATCTTGACAAGAACTGTGATAGAGGCCATTCTTATGGTTTTTAGCAAGAGTCTGTCTGCCTATGCCCTAAGAACTTGCATAAGACTAAAGTAAAAGAAATAGACTCATCCTTTGGTGGAGGAATTTGAAGACAGTATAATCCTGAGTGTGTTTCATGGTCTTATGCAGGCCTCCAATGATAAAGAACAAGTGTGGCAAAAACAAATACAAGATGTGTAATTTGGAGAGGAAAAAGAATAGTAGGAAGCTTAATTAACAGCCAAAGATTGCACTGAAAGAGAGGACACAATTGTTCAGGAGCTTAATGTCATTGAAGAGAGACTTCCTGCTTGCACTGAAGTACTGAGAAACATGTACTCAGGGTGAGACCTCACTGTCTGCTAAGAGTTCAACTTTCGAAAGAAGAAAGAATTAAGGGTTTCTTGTTCCTAGAAAGCGATTGCTCCAACATGCAAAAGCTGCTATGAATGTGGTTGTAGGGGAGCATGTCCACCCTGAGCAGGCCGCTGAACTTGACAGTGTCATCAGTGTGGTAGTGGCTATGGAGGCATGCATGAGGCCATAGTCTGCCTCCATGTATTCAGGATGCAGCTGAAGTCAATGTGTGGCACTGAGTCAAGGAAGAGTGACACTCCCAGGAAGCCATGATTCCACAAGGCCATTACAAGCCATTGCATGAAGTTGTGAAAGTGAATCCCTGAGTTTCAAGAAAGAAAGACCATAAGATGTTAGAGATGCCAGAGATGGTGAGAAATCTACCATAGAGAGGGTGGAATGAGTAGGATCTCTACACTGCAGACAGGTCAAACCACATAAGCCCTTTGAAGATAGAGCCTTAGGTATCAGATGTAGAGCTGGAGAATTTGATAATTGTCCTACTGGGTTTCAGTCTTGCTTTACTCTAGTGTGGTATCACGACATTCCCATTCCTCCTTTTCAGAATGGTAGAATATATTCGATGACATTGGGTGTTGAAAGTATGTAATTTGCGTTTTTATTAATGGGGAGGGGGTAATAGTTAAGAGAATGTGTTCAATCCCAAGAGTCTTTGGACTAAAAACAACATGGAGATCGTAGAAGCCTATAGGGACTTTTGAAATTGAATTAAATGCATTTTTATTATGATATGGCCATGGGCCTATGAAAACCAAGGGGTACTATGTGGTGCTTTGAATGAGAAATGCCCCCAGCAGGCTCAAGAATTTGAGCTCCCTGGTTTGTGGTACTATTTTGAGAGGTTATGGAATCTTCAAGAAGTGGAGGCTTTCTGGAGGAAGTACATTACTGGGGTGTCCTTTGAGGATTCATAGTCTCAGCCCACTTTCAGTTCTCTGTCTCTACCTCTGTCTGTGTATCTCTCTCTCTCTCTCTCTCTCTCTCTCTCTCTCTCTCTCTCTCTCTCTCTCTCTCTCTCTCTCTGGTTTGTGTATGAAGTTGATGATGTGATCTCTCAACTTCCTGCTCCAGACAACTGCAGCCACCACGCCTTCCCTGCCATTGATGGGCTCTCCCATGGAATCACTGGTCATGATGGGTTATCCCAGCAATACGAGTAACTAAAAAGCAACTGATAGATACGGCTATGTTAATTTGCTAGGACTGACTTGAGGGCCTTCTGTAATCAACTTGGTTAAAGGGTAATTTACTCCTTTGTAATTCTGGAAGATGGAAGTCTAAAATCAAGGCGTTAGCAGGCTTGTTCCTCTGGAGAGCTGTATGTGAGAGATTTCTTCCAACTCTCTCTTCTTAGCTTCTTAGTGACTGTCATGACCCCATGTCTGTCCATAAGAGCTTCTATTTGTGGTTATTTGTGTCCAAATTCCAGCCCTTTTGAGGACACTAGTGATACTGGATTATAGAAGGCCACAATGACCTCATTTTAACTGGAGTACCTCTGTAAAGGTCCTCTACCCAAATACAGTGATGTTCTGAGGTTGTGGAGACCAAGAATTCAGCAGTGGACTCTGGAAAAGATGGACAGGATAATTCAGCCCCTAACATCATCTGCCTAAAGACAGTGAAACTCAGTTCTTTAACACCCTTGTTAGCTTTTATTCCTGTCATACTAATTTCAATATTCTCATTTCCCATTTTCTCTTACCCTGAGATAGCATACCGGAGTGTAGTTACGACTAAGAATTTTTTACAGACACTTCAAAGAATTCAATTTAGGGGAAAATAAAGCTGAAGCAAATTCCAGGCAGCAATGACTATTATTAATATGGCCCAGAAATACTCATTTTGGGGATAAACATGAACTTTTCATTATTCCGTGATGGATAGATGATGTTGAAATTTGTAGGCATAATTTTTAAGAATTATTTTATAAGATGTATTTTATGTTATTAAATTGTGATAATAAGAACATGTGTCTGTTCCCCCCACCCCTTGGGTCTCTTTACTTCTGAGAGATGAGATCTCCCATGGAGGTAAGATTTTACCTCCCGATGTCCCTTGGGTATACTTTCGGCAGGACCATAGACAATACAGGCATTAAAATCATCTAAAATGGTTTTGTCAGTGGAAGGATGCTGAAACCATCCATAGTAGAGGAGGAGGCAGCTGTGTCAGTTCAGCACTCTGTAGGGGCTCACCTGCACATTGCTAGGAAGATTGTTTTCTTGTGTTGGACCAAATGGTCTCCTGGGGAAGGAGGCTCTAAACAAGGCAAATACATCTCCCATCCATACGTCGGTCGTCAAGGTCAACGTGGCTCGATCAGCCTCATATCAATCCAAGATGTTTTGATTTGTGGCCTCAGAAAACAAATATTAGAATGCTGAACTCCATTCCATAGACTCCATTCTTCTTCATCTTGGGTGGCCCAAGATGCTTGCCGGAAGTGGGTGGCTACCGACAAACACCACTATGCTCCTTCTGAGCTCACAATCAAAGTCTTCTTAGACTTGCAAGGCTTCATCAAGCACAGCAGCATCATTTCACTGCTAAGGACTTTCCTCCCCAACCCCCACACTCAGGGGGTGTTGTTGAAACTAACCCATAACACAGAACGTGTTTCTTGTGGGAGCCTGTAAGTGTCCAGAAATAAGTTGCATCTTCCACTGAATCTTTGGTAGAGTTAACTGGCTGATGAGAACTCCAACGGTTGTGAGGGGGTGCTGGAGAGTTGCAGGTCTAGTGCCTAATCACAAATTATCTTGGGCAATCATTTTTTTAAAATATCCATTTGTTACCTGCTTCTGTATGTGACCTAACAGCTTTATCACTATTGGGAAAGTCCATTGGACTGTACAGAAAAAATACTAGTTTCTAGCCAACCAAACAGCTGTCAGATAGCCCCTGAGGCTGGAACATGTTTCCCTTTTGCCTTTAATCTACTCACTTGCTGTTTCTATAGATGTATTAGTAAAGTGTCTTATTTATGACTTCCTTTGTTCTGTTACCATAAAAACATCATCCAACTGTTACAACATTGGAACATGGACTTTGAGGTAACTTAACTTTGTGTTCCTGTGCCGTGGTCATTTGTATTTGGCTTTAGAATAGACTATCTCTTAACCTGTTGTTTATAGGACTATTTTCTGAGCAAAACTGGTACCATGTTTTCAAGTCCAGCTTGGTCAGGTCACAAAAGGTCATCACAGCTGGGCTTGTTAGCTGTTGACCTTCCCTCTTAGAAAGAGGGTGGAAAAAGTCTCATGGGACCCTTAACTGAGTGCCCAGCTACCTTACCCTCACCCCAGTCAGTCATATGCATATCTGTCCTAAGTGCACATGGGTCTCTGGGAGATGCTACCATATATGGGTGGAGAAGGGTAGAGAGAAGGGACTCCATACACACAGCCATGGGAGAGTCATCATCTGTGTTGGGTACAGATCTTCCAGTGTGGCTACCCATAACCTCCTCCATTGCTCTGTACGTAAGCCTAATGAAGTCACTGGGTCCTCAGGGTGAACACTGTTACTGAACCTCAGTTTATCCCTGAGACCATAGGATGAGGGGATAGATGTTGTCTACAAGAGAAGGAATTTCAGCAATATCCTCTTTGTGGTGAGTGTTGTGTTTTTGCATCAATACTGACAAAGGAAAACAGTGGGTTTTAGGCTGTGACCCCAAACAACACTAGCAGGTGCTTCTCAAAGGAATTGTTGAGACTGTCCCAGCCCATGCCCTGATCTGGAGAGTTTACAGTTCCCCTAGGGCATCAGACTTCCGCTGTATGCCTAGGAAAAGAATGTCAATGACTAAACAGGTTTGGAAAAAAAGTCATATATTGCACCCTCCCTTGATGCCTTTCTACCTATTGGAATATAGAAAGCTTTTAAATATTTGCAATGAAGCAATGAAGAAGAGGTTTCAGTTTAAGCAGATGTGTCCAAGAGTTTCTTGATCAAAACACCATTTGTTCAGACAAAACCTGCAAGGAGGTTTTTGAGAAATCTTGTTTAAAATCTGCATAAGCTCAAGGCCCAGATATACATTGAAATAAGATATATGTTAAGCTCATAGGTGATAAAGCAAGAGCTTTATAGGGAAGAAAAATTCTAATACTATGACACAGAAATTTGCCATGGCCATGAACATGTGGAGTAGGTGGGTGAGGGGCACCCTGAGCTGGACTCAGGCTTCACATCCCCTGGGGCTTTCCTCACTGTGGGAGGGGTGACAGTATGTGTCACCGTGAGCTTGGCCTTAACAGGTAGGTGATCCTGGGCTGGCAGTCAGAAGGCAGAGCATACTTGCCTTGGCCTTTGCCACCCAGTTTTCACTAAGCTTCATTGGTTAGTGTCCCACTGATACCTACTCCTGATGCTCCATCACACCCAGGACTTTGGTGTCCACACGAGCTGTCTCTCTTTGAGAGCTCAGCACACACTGTCTGAAGGTGAAGAGGAAGGTGTCACTGAGCTGATGAGATCATGTCTACACTGCCATGTCACCCCAGAGAAGCAGCATTTGATCCAGTGAAGCTGCCAAGGGAGGCAGGATGACCACATGACAGCTGGCAGGTGGATGTTCCTGCTACAAAGACACTTTGGTTCTAAATTACAGAGACTACCTTGATTGAATGAGCTTAAGACAAGAAGATTCCTTTGCAGGAAGGTAATGAAGCAAAAGACAGAATTTAAAGAACTGAAACATTCTCCTAAGGTTTGGAAACACAACAGCATAAGAGGTCTTTAAGACTCAATTGCTGTGTGTCTTTAGAGAAAGGGGATTTTTCTAAGCCCGGTCTGGGATCAAATGTCTACTCTTGTCTACCCAGCTCTAGCAGATCAAATAGGTAGCACTCTTATCTTTCCTATGAAAAGCCTGGTTTATACAGAAGACTTTGGCAATAATAGCTCACCATTAGGGAAAGTGGACTGTTTTTAGTTGTTTATACTCCTTAGGTGATGGGCCATGTCATCTAGTCCTAGCTGGATATAATTCTGAGTAGCTTTTATTTTCTTTAGGTAAAGGGACATATATTCACCTTGCTTTCTGTCCTCACTTTTCCTTTTTTCCCCCCCTCTGGCTGCAGATGCGATGTCTGGTGGAGCAGCAGCTCCCTGTGATCATGATGTGACAAGCCTGAGATGCCACCCATGCATTTGTGTCTAGAAGAGAAGGCACAAAGGAGGTTCTAAGGTCCCTTGTGACCGTCCTGTCTTCGTGACACCAGACTGGGATCTTCCTGCTTGTTTCTCACTTGAGAAAAATGAAATCCTCTCTGTTGAGCTCGCGTCTTGATTATTGTTCTTACTTAAGACAACCAAAGCATTCCTCAGTGGAAGAGTTACGCAGTGGAAGCATGGGTACCAAGGGACAAACAACTATGACTCGGAGTGATGCAGTCTCCATTAGGAGAGAGGAGAGTCGGCTCATGAAAACATGCTATGTCCCAAAGTGGGTGCTGGGGCTCCCTGCTGCTGCTGCAGAGCACAGAGAGACTCTCTGAGCCCGGGCATCCCTGCTCTAGCTTGAATTCATGAATTAATTAAACCGATTTTGTTCATCCCTCCTTACCTGCTAGCAGTTTTTGTAGTGCTCATGGCAGATGGCTGCAGACACTGGCTCCCATTAAGCTGACATTCCAAAGGGGAGAGACAGTAGACATGGATTGAAATCAATAGGCTTATTCTGGGTGGTGAGCAGCCTATTTGCATAATGTAAATGAGAGCGTCGTGTTGGTAAGTTAAGGAAAGCTGTGGCCATCAAAGTCTAAGATATTGCTAGTTTTTTAATTAAATATTTTCTTTATTTACATTTCAAATGTTATCCCCTTTCCTGGTTTCCTCTCTGAAAAGCCCCTCTCCCATCCCCCCTCCCCCTGCTCAACCAACCCACTCCTGCTTCCCTGTCCTGGCATTCCCCTACACTGGGGCATTGAGCCTTCTCAGGACCAAGGGCTTTTCCTTCCATTAATGTCCAATAAGGCCATCCTCTGCTACATATGAAGCTGGAGCCATGGGTCCCTTCATGTGTACTCTTTGGTTGGTGGTTTAGTTCCTGGGAGCTCTGGGGTTACTGGTTGGTTCATATTGTCGTTCGTCCTATGGGGCTGCAAGCTCCTTCAACTCCTTCTGTCCTTTCTCTAGCTTCTCCACTGGGAACCTTGTGCTCAGTCCAATGGTTGGCTGAGAGCATCCATCTCTGCATTTGTCAGGCACTGGCAGAGCCTCTCAGGAGACAACTCTATATCAGGCTACTGTCAGCAATTACTTGTTGGCATCCACAATAGTGTCTGGGTTTGGTGACTGTATATGAGATGGGTTCTCAGGTGTGGCAGTCTCTGGATGGTCTTTTCTTCAGTCTCTGCTCCACACTTTGTCTATGTATATCCTCCCATGGGTATCTTGTTCCCCCTGCTAAGAAGGACTGAAGTATACATACTTTGGTCTTCCTTCTTGAACTTCATTTGGTCTATGAATTGTATCTTGGGTATTCCGAGCTTCTGGGCTAATATCCACTTACTGAGTGGTAGAAAAAAAGACAAATGAAAAAGTCCAGAGGATCAGGCCACTCAGGATAAAAGGGTCAATGCAGATACAGTAAGACCGGTGGGCCTGGCCTGCTGGAGAGGGACAAGTGACTGGTGGGTGAGTGTCTGCAGCAGGGGCTTTGGGATCCCACCCTATACCAGCATCGAAACTCCTTATCCCTCACAAAGCTGACTGACTGAACTCAGTGTGGATTGTGAGTTTTCTAACATCTGCTACAACGGTCAGAGCCCAGAGGATGGCATTGCTGGGGTCCATGGAGGTGGGTAATGCCCTCCCAGACTAATCTCCTTCTGTCCATTCGAAGCACTGGGGATGGATTCATCACTCCCAGCCACAGATCCCCAGGGGACTACTTTTCCCATTTACAACCAGGGCTGGCTTCCCTTGGAACAGGGTCAGTCTTTTGCTGGAGGGACTGGCAGAGCATTCAGCGGGCACACAGCTGCTTCCAGGCCATGCTCCAGCCACCCTGCCAAGGTCCTGCTGTCACGTCAGACACGTCTCCTGCTGGTGGCTGCCCGTGGAGAGACCTTTGCAGAAAAAAAACAAATCAGGGAGTCAGTGAATGCCCCAGGCTATGGTATGCTGCCTAGGGTGGTTCACAGCCTGCCACAGCTGCTCGTGCTTGGCGTCATTTTCAAGTGATACTTATCAGAGAACCAGTCACATGAGATCACAGGACCACAGTCTCTCTCAAAGGTCATCCTGTATTACTTACCTCATTCGTCTGTCATTACCCAGAGCAAAGTGTTGGAATACTACCAACCCTGTTTCTAACACAGTGCCTGCTAAGCTGGATCTCTAATGGCTATGGGAGAAAGCCACTTCTCCTTTCTCTGACACTAACTTGCTGGCAGTTGGATTCATGACATCTCTAGGCAGTTAGTTACTTCGCTTGTGGGACTGTGGGGCTTTATAGGGTGATCATTTACCTTAGGTAGATGGAGTTGCCAAAAAGTGCCAGGCTACCTCTATCAGATAGCTTGGAATCCTATTTCTAGACCTGGGATGCAAAGATACCAAGTGCCAAAGCTGGGAAGAGGTTAGGATTCCAGACACAAGATAAAATAGAGATAGTCCAAGACTGGACCAAGATTGATGCTCATACTACAAAGAAAGGTTCTTTGAGGTCTATGCAGTGCTTTCACAGATAAGTGCGGTGCTATAATGTGATTTCTTTGTCTTATGGGACAAACACCACCAGATATTTACATGTCCACTGTGTGGCATTTCTGCACCTATATGTTTTCGCTTATACCTTCCTCTGTGTTTGGTATTAGTTTTCTTTCCACAGACAAAGAAATGAGACCAGAATCATCAAATATATTTAGCTGGCATTAGCAATGCAGGTGGCAGCTGGAGACTTCTGATTCTAAGTCTGTCTGTGTTCTACCTTCTGGGAGAAGGAGTGGTTTGATGGCATAGCAGAAATTAGTCATGATTTAGGTAGGGTGAAATGAATACAGGTTCTGTGAGGACTCTATTCGTGAGGTGGGTATTATGGGTAAATTGGAGTCCAAACACAGGCCATTGGCTTTTGGTAGCGCTCCTCCATTATTGGAAGTGTTCCATTAGAAAGTATGCCAGCACAAGCAGGGTCATGAAACCCCTAACAAAATATGATATCTTCCCAGTAGCTCTTCATGATCAAAACATTTTTATATGGGTATGAGTAACTATGTGTGTTGTGAGCATGCATGTGTATGTGTATCCTCACGTAAGTGCTTGCACATGTGTGCAGAGGCCAGAGGTTGATGGCAGGTGTCTTCCTCCATCACTCTCCATCCTAACACAGGGGCTCTTGCTGAACTTGGAGTTTGATGATTTAGCAGCACTAGTCAGCCATCTTGCCTGGTGGATCCTGTCTCCTCTGCCCTAAGGCTGGAACTGTCCAAGGACTGCCACGCCCTGAGCTTTTATGTGGGTACTGAGGATCTGAACTCTAGTCGTCAGGATTGCATGGCGAGAGCTTTATCCAACAAGTGTTCTTCCAGCCATTACCCTTTCTTACTTAAATCATCATTGTGAGACTCAACATGGAACCTCACAGGCCAGGCTACAAGAACCTCATGGCTGGATGTAAGTCCTGCTTCTGAGGCTGAGGCTGAGGTATGTGACGGATCCTGCCTGTGTCTCAGTAGTTCTTGAGCAGCACAAGGCAGCACTAGAGCCTTCCGGAGAAGGTGGGAAAGATGGAGGAAGTAACTGAGATGTGTGAAAACTCAGTAAAGTTAAGCCATTATCCGTGGCTGGTGATCCAGCTGTGGGAGCATGGACTCAGAGCTGGGCGCTCTACAGCACTCCAGAAGGACTACATCCATAGGTCATGGCAAGGGCAGCCTTTCTAGGGCAGGAAATATTCCAAAGACACAATTGAGGACCATTTCTCTTAACCCTACGGACTGATCTGCTCCGGACCCTGAACTCCCAGGGTTATCTTCATTTTCTGCCAGCATCACCCCTATAACAGCAGAAAGCTCAGCTTGCCTACTTGAAAAGCAAACGCTGACCTGAAGGTTATACTAAGTATTTGATCTGAGAAGAGAAGGAGAAGTAAGAGCCTCTTATGTAACTTGGAGGGCATAGAGGAGCCAAAGATAAAACCACTGGCCTGAGTTTCCCTGAAGCGACATAAATCTCCTGTACTGGTTTCCATCCTGGCTAATATTTCTGCTATCTGTTGTTTTTGGTCTTAAGATAGACTGGGGGGGAGCTAATTTGTAATTAAAGGCTACAGCATGCTACTATTTGAAGTTATTCCTGTTATATCAAACAATCTGGAGTTTCTTTCCAGTTTCTCGGCAATATTCTGACTTAAACGGATTGCTTCCTGAAAGTGTATCTGGTTCCCCACACAGAACTATTTCTTTCTCCCTCATTCTCCCTTTCCCACTCTCTCTCATATACATATACTCTTTTCATATTTAGATCATCTCTCCACTGACCTTTCCACAGCTTAGCATTCTGTTGTCGAATCTGAGCAAAGCTGAAACACAGAGCCAAGTGAGAAACTGTGATGTAGCAGCTTAGCCTTCACAAGGCAAATGTGCTCTGGGCTATTTCTGACCAGAGCAGATGTGCCCTTGATGGACCATGGGCAAAAATGTCTCTCAGGTAAAAACAAGTTATTAAGATTAGGACACAGATGACACAAGTCCTTCAGTCCACCAACTGATTGTGAATAGTGAGCCACGGAGCCACAGAGGAAGAAATCTCATGGGAGATTCTACACCAATGGCCCTCAGGCTGTAACAGCAACTAAACCAAAGACAATCACAAAGCTCTGTGTGCTGTCATCCAATTTGGCATGGCACATCAGAGTGATGGGCTCACATCAGAGACAGTTGAAATCTCCTGCATTCTAGCTCTCTTCTTCCCACCCCAAAGACAACACTGTATTCGGCTTGCACGCTGACGCGTTTCCCCATGTACATGCGTAATTCGTGCTTACATGTTTTCCTGTGCATGTGTGTACATGTATAATTCAGTAAGATGAAATATTGCTTTGTATAAATAGACCTTAACGAAAGCACATGGTACATGTTATTCTGCAATTTGTTTTAAAATGTCACTAGATTCTTAAGCATTTTAGCTTTTGGCACACGTGCAACACAAAGCAGCAATTTATTGAGGCAGTTTGTAGAATGCTGATTCCCAAAGTGAACACTACACATACTTAGCCATTCGTCAGGTGAGGACCATTCAGGCTGCATCTCACTCTACTCAGTCACAAACAATGCCTCAGAATATGATTTTACTTACAAAGGCCTCTTCAAGATGACAGGATTTTCCCTTCTCACAGGAAAAGGTACACCTTACACTGCAAACCAGCACGCACGTATGCTATATCTGTATGTGTATATGCATGCAAGTTTAGAGAGAACATAAAATTCCCCAACTAAAATCTTATTTTTATTCAATTATAATTTATTTTAGGAGAACATAGTCTATACTTCCTGCCCCCAACTCCAAAATTTCTAAGCACAGCTTATTAAAATACTCCCACTACCAGCAGAATCAGTTCCACCAGCGGTCTTCGATACATGCAGAGACGGGAATTTCTTTGTCTTGGGGAGTGTCCATGGTGTGCAAAAGGATGGTCCTGTCCTTGTGAGTTCATGAATTAAACAAGTAAATGGATAGAATAAGTATTTATGATCATTCTATGTACTGCTAGAACACAACTTTTCAGCTATTCAGTGTGCCCCACAGCTGAAACAGAAGTCCTATTTTAAGCTTTCTGGGTCACAGTTTCTTATTGGTTCCAAGAAACACATGTGCATACACACGCACACACACACACACACACACACACACACACACACACACACACACACGGGAGTAGGATGGGTAGAGAGAAAAAGATAGAGATAGAGACAGATTGAGACAGACTGAAAAAGAGACAGAGATTAGACTTAAGTGTTCTGCGGGTACTTTTTTCCTGGAGCCCCAAGATCCTGATGACCAGCCTTGGCTTCTGCTACAGTGTGTGCACATCCAGGAAAGGCAGACGGACAGGGCAATGAGTACAGCACCATCATGGGCTGCAAATTGATATCTTTTCAGTGACTGTTTTGGCTTTGTTGGCAAGAAGCTACTTGAAAAAAACCACAATCCTTTTGCATTGTGCTTGTCTATTCTGTGAATAGGCCGGTAACGTAAATTTCCCTGAAACCTGTTTCCTCCTGATTCACTGTTCTACTTGCTCCTGATAAAGCTCACTAGCTCAGCGGGATGCTCAGATGGTTAAACTATTACATTCGATTATTACAGTCACAGAGATGAAATTTTATTATTGTTTTAATGAAAATATTCAGCTCCTTGTGGGTTTATTTTGCATTCTCAAATACAGTGTGAGCATTTAAATTTAAAAAAAAAGAAAGAAAAGTCCTAGGTAATAACTTGGTGAAGTGAGTTAGAGGTGGGGGGTGTGTGTTAATTAATTTGTACAGATTCATAATTCTCCCTCCTGTCATTCCCCTGGGCCTGGATTACTGTCTCCTCCTCTTGGTGCCCGGTGCTTCCCTTTGATTCGCCCTGCTTGTATTTCATCTTCCCCAATCACCGTCTGTATCACTGCCAGCCTCCTAAAGCCTCAAGGGATCTTTATTTCCCACCACATCAAACCTCATACGTGGCTGCCTGTTTTCACGGCTCCTCCTAATCTGTTTATTCCCCACATCTTCCGGCTTTCTTTCTTTTGCCAGATGTGATCCTGGTTCCTGCGGTTTGGAGATAATGGAATTTTTGTACACCTCCCAAATTGAAATCTGCATCGTTTTTCTCAGGCGTAATTCAGCCTCATTCCCTTCGTCAAAAGAATTCATAAACACTGCACTCTCCCTATCAGGCTGCAGGTGAAAGGCTATGTGGTGGTTCCTTGGGGATGGGGTAGGGGAAAACCTTTTCTAGACCACCATTTCTCCGTGTACAGGGAGGAGATCTAGGCCAAAAGCGCGGCTTTCTGGAGCAGTTTGTAAAGCTCTGCCAGATTGCTACCTTTGGCAGAATTCAAACCACATATGGGCAAGTGGGGAAATGGTAAATGTACAACCAGCAGAGGTTGGCTCAAAGACCTATAACGAGTCATACCCACATACCCACACGAGGACTGAGCAGGTCGCAAAGCTCCAGAGAACGTGCCTGAGGGATTAATGAGTGTCAGGAGGAGGCAGTGCACTGCAGGCGACACTTCATGGCTGACTCTTTCATTTTGTTGCTGTTGTTTTGTTTTGTTTTGTTTTTCAAGATGGGGTTTGTCTTGTAGTCCTGGAGTCAGTGTTTCCAATACTGTGATAAACACCATGATCAAAAGTGACTTTCGGAGGGAAAGGGTTTATTTTGCCTCTCAGGTGATGGTCTATCATCAAGGGGAGTCAAGGCAGGAACTCAAGGCAGGAACCTGGAAGCAGGAACTGAAGCAGAGGGGGGGGGGCGCTACTCACTAGCTTGCTCCTCCCAGTTTTCAGATCCCAATTACTTAAACACCCCAGGACTATCTGCCCAGGCATGGTACCACCACCTCCAGTGATCTGGGCCCTTCCACATCAATCCCCAACTATGAAAATGTACCACAGACTTGCCTACAGGCCACTCTTCTGGAAGCATCTTCTCAGTTAATATTCTCTCTTCCCAGACATGTATAGGTTAGTGTCAAGTAGACAAAAACCAAACAGCACAGTATCTTTGAATCTAATTTATTTTCAGCTTTTGTTTGGCTCTTCTATTTTGTAAGGCTATGACTTGAGGAGAGTGTCTTTACCCGTCAAACAAAGGCATTAGTGATGTAAAGAGCACAGGCTGTTCTGCAGCTAAATGACAGATATATTTGTTCATCTTTGCTTCTAGTAATCTGATCCATTTCTAAACTGTCAATTATAAGGTCTACATTTTTGCTCATAATTTTATTTGAGCCTTTTTAATCTGGCTGAGGGCTTATTAGTTTTTGTTTTTGTTTTCTGCTTAGCATTGCTGACCTTTGGTGAAGTTTTCAGTGCCGAGTGCGCCAACACCTGTTCTGCTCTTTCTCTGGCCTTTGCTGTGTTCTTCTGTCCTCAGTGCTTTATGGAACAATGACAAGCTTTCTGAGCTCTTTCTGAATTTTTAAGGCAGTGATGAGTTTAGATATCAACTGCTATCAACTTCTTTCTTGATGTTGCTTTGTGTGTGTGTGTGTTCTATTTCCATTTTAATTTGTTCCAAGAAGCTTTTTTTTTTTCTATTTATTTGTTGACCTATTTAGCAATCTGGTATTTGATTTCCATGTATTTGTTTCTATGGTCTCCAAAGTCTTTATTTTATCGATTTCTGATTTTAATACATTGTGACCAGTGGTTGAAGTCAGTCTGCTGAAGAAAAGCCTGTATTTGCCTTGCACTGTTCACAGTATTTAAGTGGAAAAAAAATATTTATTTATTACTTGATGGGCAGAAAAAGAGTGTGCCTGTAATGCTCTTCAGCCATAAAAAGAAAGTACTCCCTTTATTTGCAGTAACATGAGGAGGACTGGAGGACTAGAGGAGGACTGGAGGAGGACTGGAGGACTGGAGGAGGACTGGAGGACTGGAGTTCATTATGTTGCATGAAATAAATCAGGCAAAAGAGGGACAGACCTTCATGGGCTTCCTTAATGTGAAATCAAAGATTATTCCTCTCATAGGCTGGGGTACAGAGTAACTGCCACTGACTCTTGGGGAGACAGGACAGAGGGAGGGAGGGCCTTTGGGTGAGTAGGTACAGGATGGAGGCCATTGAGTGTGTAGCAACCTGAGAACTGGGGGAATGAAGAGCTACTGTGCCATTGCAGAGAAGTCTGACAATAAAGGTAGTATGCTGTGTGTCTCAAAATTATATAGAAGGAAGGACTTTGAATATTTTCACCACAAAGAATAGCAAGTGTTTGGGGAGCTAAATACATGAACTGTTGACCATCACACAATGAACGTGTGCATTCAAACACAACATGGTACCTAATAAAACATGTATAATCTTTATGCCAAAATCATGTTTAAAAATGGTTATAATGGAGCTGAAATGTTCCTGTTATCTAGGGATGATGAAACAATGCGATTTATGTATTAGTCATGTGTTAGTAGTGGTACACTCAAACAGCTACTGTGCGCACACACCTACTGTGCTCACAGCCATATAAAAGTACAATGCATACAACTGTGGGTAGTCCCAGCAGTTGATAATAAACAAGTACATTATTGGTTTATGCATTTCCTCTATTTTATCTTTATCATTATTTTAAAGTTCACTCATTCTACTTATAAAGCATTTACTGCAAATAGTATATTGCGTTATGGATCCAGAAGCCCTATAAATCAGGCACTTACTTGATCTATTGACAGCATCACTTTCTCTTGTGCTTCGTTTAACTTACAGGGTTTTAGCCACAATTTCTCTAGGAGCAACACAATGCTGTGCACCCATGTACCATTAGCTGACATGGGTAGCAGACAATATGTAATATCCAGTTTTGTCTAAGTTCACATTGTCATGCTTCTACAATGAAACCCTATCTATGTATTTCTCAGCATTGCTGTGCAACATAGGCCGAGGTGCCTGTTTCTATGCATTGCCCCTTGTCAAACACAGGACAAAGCATCTAGTGACACGGAGCATCATTCAAACATTTAGGTTCATTCCAGGAAGAAGAAGGAGCTGAGACACAGCAGAGACACCTAATGACTCATGGAGCTTTGCAGTGATAAAGGACCTACACATGCTAAATATGAGGACCATTGAAAACATTGCATTAAGTAAAACAAGGCACAAATGATTATGCATTCCATTATTCAATTTATATGAAAGGACCAGGAAGTCTGGAGTCTGGTGGTACTAGGATGTTAGATTTGAAACCTAACAAATGCCTGAGGTTCCTACTTAACATATCTAAGTAAACCTGGCTGCCACCTTTTACCAGCATCCCACAGTCCCTCCCTGTTACAGGGCTCTCCTGGCTTACACACCCTACCCCTTACACTGAACTCTCCAATCCAGGGGGCTGGGCTGCTCTTCCCTATATAATCCAACCATTTTGGTTACTCTGCTCTCTTCGGGCTTTCTGGATGCTGCACCTGGTTCCCTCTCCCCTCTCTCTTCCCTTCCATTTTCTCCTCACGTGGCTCAGAGTTATGTCCACTCTGAACTCTCTGAGATGTCCCTGCCTCTGGCTGTATCTCCTTTTATCTATAGTAAACTTTCTCCGCCACCAGACCAAGGATTAGTCACATCCATTCCTTTTAATTTTTAATATTTTTATTCAACTGGTGTCAAAACCTGTAACCAGTCATATCTTTTTCTTTTTCTTTATTTCCTTCCTTCCTTCCTTTCTTCCTTCCTCCCTCCCTCCCGCCCTTCCTCCCTCCCTCCCTTCCTTCCTTCCTTCCTTCCTTCCTTCCTTCCTTCCTTCCTTCCTTCCTCCCTCCCTCCCTCCCTCCCTCCCTCCCTTCCTTCCTCCCTCCCTCCCTCCCTCCCTTCCTCCCTTCCTCCCTCCCTCCCTCCATCCTCCCTCCATCCCTCCCTTTCTTTTTCTATTCAGGCAGTAGGCAGGTATTACCTAGAGCTGTGAAGTGACTGTTATCAAATCTGAGGCTTGTGCATTGAAGTGATGAGATGCTATGCTGGTTGTGCACCTGTAAATACGCAGACATACTGGCTTATATATTTTGAAAGAATAAAGTTTATGAGCTATGAATTATATTTCATTAAAGCTATTATTTTAAAAACTGTTTCCTGCAAACATCTTGGATATGCAACAATTAGTTGGTCTTTCCTGATTTAACTCAACATGACACTTTTGAAAATTACAGTTCTTTTGTATATTATTCCTGTTAGATTTTTTTTTGATGCTTCTTCACATTTGTGTGCATAGCTTAGCCAGGAAGATCTCAGAGGTGATCCTGGATTCTTTTCCTTGGATTTTGTGCATAGCTTTGGTCTCCTATCACTGGTTCAGCTTGACTGAGGCATTATACTATCTATCAAGCATCATTCCTTAATGTCATCTTCTCTTTTCCTTTGAAGTCATTTTACTTTGTGGGAATGTACATTGAGACTCTCTAATTCTTTATTAAATATTTATTTGTTTGTATCAGAAAGGATGCATGCTTTCACAGGGAACACGCTGCAGGATGGTGTATTTCTAACGTTACCTCGTCTGGTCTTTACGTTACCTCGGGCTTGGCTGTTGAGAGCTCCATCCGGTTGGCCTGTGTAGCATTGCTGTGTGTGTTTGACTCCTGACTGCTTTCTCACTCTGATACAGGAAAGCGCCTCCTTTGTCCTGTGCTCTGTCTGCCTCAGTCCCAGAAATCGCTCATTTTCCCAGAAGTCCCTGCTTCATTTTGTGATATTATGTATTTAGATACCAAACTCTGACCACAAAGGCCTGTGTACTGCTGGGTGTCACTGCTTCCGGGCCTTCCCAGTCAACTGAGCGAGAATAGATCCTTGTTTATTTGTATATTACACATTTATGTCCGTTCTGCGTATGTGCTCATCCACCCATCCTTCTACCTCACCACATACAGAAGAACAGTTCACATTAACACTTTTACTCCAGCTGCACATATCAGCTCTAGTTGCTCCTTTTCTACCTACATGACTTCCTCTTTTGAGACTGAGAAACTTTGTTTCCATTGTCCTTGAGATAGTTCTGTGTCTGCTAGACACCGGTGAAGTTGTCAGATGCCCATTCTCACACCACTCAGGTTCCAAACCCCTCCCTCTTTAGGCCTGGATGATGACTTTTGAGTTGAATTGTTTGAGCAAGGAAAGAAGATAGCAGTAGATTGGAGAGAAAGCTGTTTAGTAATACTAGAATACTCCCATCTATGCTTTGTTTATTCTTCTTTTATTTAATATTTAAATTTTATGAATTTATTATTGTGTGTACCTGTTTGTTTATATACACATAAGATACATGGTGTGAGTATGTGTGTGTATATGAGTGTGTGTGTGTGTGTGTGTGTGTGTGTGTGTGTGTNCCCTCCCTGTCTTTCTCTACCTCTCTCTCTGGTTCCAGGGATTGAACTCGGGTCATTAGGCATATGGAGCAAGTGTCTTGAGTCAATGAGCCATCTTGCTGGTCTTCAAAGTATCTCTAAGTTCATTTCTCTTTCTGATATGAAAAGGCTTTGGAATGCTAGAGCTTTCTCAGATATTCCTTTAATGACCTTCTTCTTTGCATTCCATGGGAAATATAAGGAATCAAGGACTTCCTCCTGACTTCTTCATACTTTCCCAGTGCATTTGGAATGGACGTTCTTTAGGAATGGAAGGTGTGCTTTCAGTAGTGGACACCTGTGATGAACCTCACATAGCATCTGCTTGCAGCAGTGACTCTGGCTAATGCCACATGAATGTTTGTCACAGCAGCATGCATTCTTTCATGGAGACAGACAATAGATTTCCTGCAGTTTCAAGAAAAGTTCTCAAAAACTCAAGTGGATCCCAGTATTGTTACCCAGTTTTGGACAGAGGGGATTATAGAAAATGATCGGCGGTAAGCAGAGCTAGTACCATTGCTTTTTCTCTGATCCATGTCCAGACTGACCCTACAGAAGTTCTGGGAGCCCAGTAGAAAGTTAGCCGGCAGCATATACCTGCTTCAGGAAACATTTGTAATTTTAAGCAAAGGTGGCATCTGAGGCCATTCTATGTAAACTCCTGTCACTCTGTAAGTCGTGATAATTGTCAAACTGAAACGAGGAGCACAATGCTTAAATAATGTCTGTAGTTGCTCCCTTGATGACAGCTGTTGCCCTCCTACCTTGTCATTACCACACTCTCTTGGCTTTGCGTCTAATGTGAGTGACTTGTTCCTGTTTCTGTGGGTGGCTGGCTAACCTTGGAGGTGAGCACTCTGCAGCTGTCAAATCTGCCTCTAGCAGCTGATAAAGCCGGAGTTGCTCTACTATTTGCATTTCATGGCTCATAATTTCCTCTTCTCCATCTCATACCAGCTACTCTAGTTCTGCTTAAAAGAGATCTTCATAATCTATGTAGAGCCCTCCAAAAAGATCAGCATATGCCTTTGTGTGTTCATGTGCACATGTGTACACACATACTCCCACAATGTATGTGTGCTTCTGTGTATATTTTCATTATGTGATTACTCCTGGGGGAGAGTGTGACTTCTAAAGGTGAAAAAATGAGGAGAAGGAAGAGGAAGTAATCAGATGATAATCATTGGTTTAAGGTCTTTACATGTTGTTGCATCAGTAACTGGCTGTTGAGCAAGTGTGATTCCCAGTAACTCACATGCTTCAAGCAGGCCATTGGCTCTGATAACCCAGAAAGACATGCTTCAAGCACGCCACTGGCTCTGGTGACCCAGAAAGACATGCTTCAAGCAGGCCATTGGCTCTGGTGACCTAGAGAGACTGCAACCCACTTTTTTTTTCTCTGTGTAGCCTTGGGCCTTGGCTGTCCTGGAACTCTCTTTGTAGACCAGGCTGGCCTCCAACTCACAGCAATCCACCTGATTCTGGCTCTCAGGTGCTCGGATAAAAGGCATGCTACACCACCTGGCAACTATAAACTACTTTTAAAAAAGATATCCATGAAGACAAGGAGCCAATACTGGCACTTGCATTTCTAAAGCATGCTCATTCATAAAACTGGTAAACCATATCCCTTATATATCCTGGGAACACAGCTTGCTTCTCTCCCTGTCTCTCTATCTGTCTCTCTCTGTCTCTCTCTCTCTCTCTCATCAAAAGTTTGATCAACATCCAGGGTAAGCTGAGGAAGACAGTGAGCTGTGACATTGGGCAATTGCAGTTGGTACTGATAGAAACCTACCCCTCCCAACTTCCAGAGGAAAATTTAATTATCTGGGTTAAGTCAAGAATGCTGGGGTGAAACTCTGAACTCTTTTGACTCTTCAATGGCTGGCAAGAAAAAAAAAGGATATCAAGAAAGTCACACACACACACACACACACACACACACACACACACACACACACAGAGACAGTTGGCCTGACCACCTGTTTCATCAATTTCAAAAGTGCATATTGTATGTTCATACACACACACACATACACACACACACAAACACACACACACACATATAGACAGAGAAAGGGAGAGAGAGAGAGAGAGAGAGAGAGAAAACAGAGAGACAGACATATACATATACACATATATGCATTTGGTAGATGGAGCAAAGCTCCAACAGCCACACTTTTTCCTCTTAGCCTTTTTACAGCTTCTTAGATAAAAGTCTTTTATAAAACTACTTCACAGATAAAATGTTACACAAAATGAACCTCCAGAAGGATTTCGATAGTAAGTTCAAAGCAGTGTTTCATTCTATAAGCTCATTATAAGTTCAAAACAACAGTTCCATATGGCCTTTCTTTATAGTGGTGCACATTTGTGGCCTTATCCTTAGACCTAACCTAGAATGAATGCTTTTCCTTAATCACAAATCTGTCTTAAGCCTATTCCTATTCTTATTACAATTTATGAAAGTTTTTTGTATTCCTTATTATGAAGCCTTTACTTACTATTTTACAAAGAGGGGACATATTCTATTCTTGATTCTAGTTTTATTATTATATCATTCTGGCAACACAACTAAAGCTATCTCCTTAAATTTTCTTCCTAAAAAATTATTTGAATCAAATCAGGAATTCAATAAAGTCATTAATTCATATAAATAGCATTAATTCAATAAAAGTTCATTTTCATATTGATCTGCAAGAATTTGTCCAACAGGATGGGCTGATGCCTAGGATTCATTAGGCTTTATAATACTGACAGGCAAGGCATATCAGCAGTGGGAAGCAATCCTGGGATGAAGTCTCTGAGCTCCTTGCCTCACAGAGCACATCCTTTGCAACTATGCAAAATGGTAGACCACCTCCAGAAAACTCACTTGCTTGCCATAGCCTTTCCTACATGCCCTGTGCTTCTCTCTCTCTCTCTCTCTCCCCCTCCCCCCTCTCACACTGAGCTCATACTTATTGGGAGCCTTGCCTATATTATACTGTGTGAGTGCCATGGATGTGTTACTAAGTGAAGGCAACCATTGTTCCTGCTAGTAAATGTGTAATATCTGGGTTTCCAGAAACAAAATCTCCTCTCAGTAAATCAGTAGTATTTGACAGTTTCTGTAGTATAACTATCCCACCATAGCCGCTTGCAAACCATCTGTGTCCTGCCCTACCAGAAGATGTAGACATAATCCACAATTGCAAGCCAGTGTGAGCTGGCTCCTATCCTTGATGGCCAAGAGCTTAAGATCAAATTGAGGAGGCATTACATTTAAAACATTAAAGTGTCACTTCAGCCTGTGATAAGGACAGTGAAAGGGGACCCTGGGAAGCTAGAATGTAATGAAGTAGCATGAACTAGATTGCAAAACATTGTGTTTCCTAGACAACTATATTTAACTTTATTTAAGTTTAGATCCTCTCCAAGATCTTGGGACTGAAAACCGAGGGAAACGATACATGTAATGAGTCTGAAACTAAGTCATAAGACAGGACAAAAATGTGGATTTTCATGCTAAAAGCGGGGTCTATCCATTTTTGAACTTAAAGTTTTGAAGAAAAATGATGAAATTGTATTTTTAAAAAGTCATTTTAGACTTATCCCATTTAGGGCTGAGCACCCAGAAGAGTAGCTTTCAACAACAGTAGCATTTATCTTGACCATAGATTTGCCATTTGGTGGAGGGACATTTTGTCTCTACTTTTCTTGACCTCAGGTAGAGCTATGAATGTTGGAGAGTAGGACTGTCTGCAGGAACCAACCCCTCCCCCCCCCCACTTGTCTGACATGATTGTTGACTAGAGGTAGTGGTGACCTTCCACATGACTAGTTGTCATGTTCATATGATTGTAGCAGGTCTCCAAAGATGACTGTTCCAAGAACCAGGTGGTTGCTCTATTAATTACTAGGACATAATTGAAGTCACCTAGCATCATCCCTCCCCGTTCCTATAATCAAGACAGTCATGATCAGATTCAAAGAGAAGGAAAATACTGTTTTCTCTGATAGTAAGTAACCATTCTCCAAGAGCATGAGAAATTGGAAACACTAATGGGCATTCTTTTTTGAAAACATAGTCTGCTACAGTTAAGTCTATCTCCACAGATGTCAAATCTACAGAGAAAATATGGAAAAAGAGCCAGATGTGCTTAGTTCCATGGTTGCATGTGAGAATTACAATTTTATATTTTAAGGACAGGATTTATGAATTATAAGGACTATAAATGTTTAAGTGGGAAAAGCAGAGGCTTTTTAAATTTTAAATTTATTTTTAACTATTAAGACATAAATATTGCACATTTGTGAGATACTATGTGATATTTTGGTAGATGTATATGTTGTACATGTGATATTTTATAAGGTTAAATATATCTAGCCCCTTTATGTCTATATCATAAAAAATTCCACATCTCTGTCTTTCTCAAATACAGAGTGCATCGTGATCATTTATTGTTACTATATGGTAAAACCTCTTCACTCATATTTCACTGTTTTTGGTATTCATTAACCAACCTGCTCCTCCTAACACCAAAGGATTTTGATAATATCTCACTGTCTTTCCAATGCCTGGCAAAGCTGTGCTTTTAAAATTTTAGCTTTCCTGTGTGCTATGAAGTTTATATCAACTTAAAGGTAAATTGATCTATTCCAATGGTTGGAGAAATCTACCTTTTCCTGAGCTACGCCAGGATCTGGTGAGTTTACACCATCTTCCTGAGCTACGCCAGGATCTGGTGAGTTTGCACCATCTGTTTTTGTGTTTCTAAGCTTACTCCTCAAACACACACAAAAAGGGGGGTTGGGGGGGGAACTGAGGAAAATGCAAGAGAGTGAATGTTTTGCAGGGGAATTTGAAGTGCTTGTCTTATGTGAGTATCAGCATCTTTCCATCTACCAGCTTTGCTTCATGCGAGTCTGTGATACCCTTAATGTGTTGTGTGAGAGTCAAGCATATTTCTCATGGTATTTATTTATTGGATTTGAAACAACTTTTTGGTTCATATCCCCGTTGCCCTGGTTCCAACTGGGTCAGACACACAGAGCATTATTAACAAGAGACTAATCACCATGTCTTTATTGACTACTGCAGAGCCATGCTTAGGGGACTGACAGGAAGCATCCCATTAGCAGAGCTCACTGGATCCAAATCTCTTTTCATTTTGTGGTTTGAATTGCTAGTTCAAAACAAGATATAAATTAGTTCAGCAGGGACCCTAATTTCTCAAGACATTATTTTATTTATTTATTTATTTATTTATTTATTTATTTATTTATGGTTCTTTTGAGACAATACATACCCAAATTCTTGCCTCATTGAGAAGTTAAGGTTATTACATAATAGAAGATTAAAATCTAAGTGGTTTTGTCATAATTACCCTCATACAACAAGCTTAGTATGTAAAAGTTAGCAAAGAAGAGAACTGGTGTAGATCTAAGTGATAGAGCACTTATCCTGCATGCACTAAGATCTGGGTGCAATCCCCAGGATTACCACAACAAAAGTTACAAAGCCTATACACAACTTGTTAAACCTAGGCATTCAGATTATTTTCTAAAATTGGAAAAATGATTTTTATTCATGATCATATCAGTCAGTTAAATTGTGTTTGGTGTTTGCACATTTGTGTGTGCTGATATAAGTGGTTTTGGTGCACACATGGAAGTGAGGAGAATTCTGGGTGTACTGGTCTATCATTCACCATCTTATTGCACAGAGATAGGTTGTCTCAGTGAATCTAGTGCCAGGCATGGATCAGTCTGCCCCAGTGTTCCACCTGTCTGTTCTCCCACAGCACTGAGATTCTGGTTTATACTGGCTTTTTATGAGGGTGCTGGGATTTTCAGACAGTTCCTCATGCTATACATCAAGCCTTCTTATTCCTACCTTTAAGTTAGAATTTTTAATCTACTTTTTATTTTTGAGATTATAATATATTTATATCATTTCCCCTTTCCCTTTTCTCCCTATAAACCTTCCATGTACACATCTTGTTCTCTGTCAAATTCATGGCCAGTTTCTCATATATATGTGTTTTATATATATATATATATATATATATATATATATATATATATATATATATATATACATACATACATATATATACATTATGTATATATGCATACATTTACACACATATATATGTATGCAATATACCAATATACATACACACATATATATATGAATGAATATACAGGAATATATAGTTCTAAATATAAAGATACATGATTATTCTTTACAATATCACTTGTATGTCTATAAGTATAATAGTTTTCCTCCCAAGCATTTTCTGGTTTATACCAAGAACTACTATTAAGACATTTTATATTCCAGACATTTGTTAAGCTTCAAGTATTTAGCTACCCCTCCTCTCAAGAAATTATGGGGCTGAAATAGCAAAACTAGTAAGTGTATGGACTGTATCTTCTCTGAATTGACAGCATAGATAGAATCCAAGTGTTTTGTGTGCATTTGTACTTGTGGGAGTCATTTCCTGCTGTCTCCAGCACAGAGATTTCGTTATAAAACCTGTCAGTTGAGAGACTCAACTTGGCTGTTTACCAGCTTGCCTGGGGGGGATTTTATGAATTATGAATTATGAACTCTTGGCTCCCACATTCTGAAGATGTTGGCTCACAGGGCAAGTATGAAGATGAGTGGTGTATAATGTCCAAAGATTCCCCAAAATTCTGGTACCAGCCTGGACTGAGAGCCACTGATCTGGAGTTCCGGGAATTGAGACAGCCTGCCTTGATCAAGCCTCTTAGAGTTTGGAATGATGTCACATTTAAATGTCCTTGTTATAGACTACCAGTGAGATACGTTTACAGTAAACTACTTCATATTCATGTGCTTTACATGGAAGCCACAGTCTGATAACAAACAAGGAAAAGCAATCTAATTTAAAGCTTTCATCATTATTTCTCTTTGAGTTTTGGGTATGGACTATAATAGGTTTTATATGTAAATATGTATAATAATAAAGATAACCATTATAATGATAACCCGGCTAGCTTTCCTTTTTCAGATACCCCAGGCCCCTCATATCAAACACAGAATAAATGAACAACTATCATCAGTGAGTGTATTTAGAAGCAGTAAACACACCATTCCTTAGCAAAGTGTATATGGCTCTGTGGCACCTCAAAACACAGGATTTCCACAGATAGAGGAGATACAAGATTATTTCCACACAGAGGGAGTTAAGGCACAAAGCAAGAGGCAAATACTTGGAGCTGCATGGCACAGTCACAGAGCTGTGTGAATTGCTCAGTGTGGCCTGTGTGGCCCTTATGTGGGAGGCATATATATGTTGGCTTCCACTGATAGGAACAAAGAATTCTGTTGGTTCTCTCTGCAGTTGTATGGTGTGTCCTTCTGAGCAATGGACTAAGATGGGTTCTAATCCTCCCTCTGGCCTTGGGATTTCTTAGAACTGTGGGCATCAAGAAGGGCAGTAGGGAGACAGATGCCCCATATTTCTGTCCCTAGGCCATATGATACAGACTTCTCTAAGTGTGTCATCCACATTGTCCCTTAACTTGGTATACTATTCAAGGATTTTGCCCTGCACCCTCAGTTGTGGTCTTTTAGGATGGACCAAGATTCCTGACTCACGTCGTGTTGATCTGTGGATGCAGATATAGGTGTTATGTGTTTGTTTGTCTTTTTAATCCTGTTGACAAGTATTGTGGCTTGAGTGAGCCAGAAGTCAGCGACATAATAGAAAATGAGATCCAGCCTGGTGTTCGCTTCTCAGATTGATGGGCAGCTGAGGAGCTGGTCCTCAGAGTTTCTGCACTTACAGATCTCCATCAGAAATCTGTGGGCCAGGCATCTCCTTCAAAACAAAATGACAAAAAGGAAGGAAGGAAGGAAGGAAGGAAGGAAGGAAGGAAGGAAGGAAGGAAGGAAGGAAGGAAGGAGAAAGAATGAACGAAAATACGACATAAAGCCACAAACACACATGCTAGTCGACCTAGTAAAGTTTCAGTTCGCTAGATCCAAATCCATTAAGTGCATCAAGAAATTTAAAAAATGCATTTGTGTCTTCAAAACTGTAAATCACATGAAGCTTCCTTTGTTACTGCATTTTGTTATTCTTTTTGTTATTACATTTCACCTATCTATAGTCATGTCACTTAGACAAAGTTCATAGGCTCTGCATAATACCGTTTGAACATTTTCTTTTTCTTTGAAAATTGTATTTGCAATTAGCATGATACTTTGATCCCAAGGCTTTCTTCATGGTTGTTATTTAGCATTCTGAAATAAAATTACAATCTGTGTGGGCTTCCTGTCTGTTCCCTCCCACCCCCTCACTTCCTGTTCTCACCCTTAGTACCAAAGGGCTGCTGGATCAATGCTGATCTTGGCAATTTTCAAGTTGAAGAGATGTGGGGAATGTGGGTGTAGAGGATGGATTGCTCTTGGTGACTCTGCGAAACTGAAATGAGAACATTGGTTAATAAAACATAAAGAATTCCTCTGAAATTTTCCAAACCATTGTCTCTCAGTTTGTACTTGCGTGTGGCCATGTAAGTGTCTGACAGCCCGGGATGCCAGATGATTCTTCTATGACATTTAAAGGAGGCTAAAAACCCTGTGAGGTGACTTAAGACCACATTAGCTCCAGCTTTGTAGGTTTATTTTAGTTAGCTGAGAAGGCTGAGAAGGTCAATTGGTTATCGGTGCTAGAGGGAACAATCTTCCTCTTGCCTATAGATTAGATTTAACACAGAATTGAGAGCAAGGGAGATTGAAGAAATTGTTCAGCTGTAAAGAACACTTGATACTCTTCCAGAGGACCTGAGTTTAGTTCCCAGCACTCATATCTAAATGCTCAAAACTGCCCATAATTCAGGACCTAACACCCTCTTCTGGATTCTCAGGGTGTGTGTGTGTGTGTGTGTGTGTGTGTGTGTGTGCGCGTGTGTGTGTGTGTGTGTGTGTGTGTGTGTGTGTGTGTGTGTGTGTTTGTGTGTGTGAGACATATTTATTTGAACCTTGTTTAGCTGAGCTGAAGCTTTAGATATAGGGACTTGCCCTTCTAGCTTCCCGTCTGGAATTCTGTTTGGTTTCTCACCCTTAGGATTGTAAGAGGTTCTTAGAGACTTTCTGTCTATTACTTTAACCTTAGAATCACATCATTTAAGCACTTTAAGTTTTCTGGTTGCCACAGATGGAAAGTAGAGGAGAGATTCAGAGGTCTCACAGAGGACAGCACAAACCTCAGTTATGCCACCTCCTCAGCTTCACGATGTAACATCTCTGAGCACGTTTGCGTATCCATGTCCCTCAAAAGACGGTTGTCATCACGAAATTTGTGCATTAGAATGGGCCAGCAGGAGCTTGGATGCTGGGATCATTAAACCCAGGATCTCGTTCCTACACCCATGGATTGAGCTCAGGAGAATACATGAGAATTCATTTTCAATGGTAAACCCCCAGGACTGGTCTGGAATAGAGATAACCCTGGCTTGGGGATGGAACACACTGCTCACAAGCCTTTCAGAGTAGTCGTATCAGAGACATGAACAATAGGAGCCATCGGGTAGTTAGGAGAAATAAGGTGTACCTTGTCCTTCTTCTCCATAAAATGGACCTCTCACTGCATCCTTCTCTTCCTTGCTGGATTATTGCAAGAAGCAGACAATGACCAGGACATCCCAGGGATGTCCACCCTAGGCAATGGGGTTCCAAAGCATGTAGGATGCTATTTCTCCATATGTCTAAGTCTGTAATGCCAAAAAAGCCTGTCTGTGGATCCCATGCACTTTGGTTACATCTCTCGCTCCATGGTATACATTACTTGCTTGCTTATGTGTCTGAAGTTCAAGACCATCAGTGTAGGGAGCTGGGATGTTTCTCTCCTACTCAAGATGGAATTCTTGGCATACAGCAGTTCCAGCAGTTCCTAGTGCTGGTGAGACTTGCTTATCCATCATTCCTCTGTCATAGATGCAGTGTGCATCCTGCTGTATCTTCTTTTCCTGACCTTCTCTGTTTATACCTGCCAGCCTTTAAAACTGCCTAATCCCAGCACTCGGGAGGCAGAAGCAGGTGGATTTCTGAGTTCAAGGCCAGCCTGGTCTACCGAGTGAGTTCCAGGACAGCCAGGGCTACACAGAGAAACCCTGTCTCGGAAAAAAAAAAACCTGCCAGCACCTGTATGCGTTGCCTGAAGGTTTTGTCTGGCTGCTGAGCCGCTTCAGCTCCCAGAAGAGGTAATGGTGCAGGTGCTGAGATCTGAGCCTCATCCTAAGCTGCTGTCAGTGGTATCACATAGCAATTGGTGTATTAGTATCATGTATGCCTGGTGTCTTCGGAGAGAAGAGTATTGTGAACTGAGACTCCCTCTTAGAGGAGGATAGAGGCTCACAGGACTTAAGAATCTAATGATACTTAAAGGCTCATGAAGCCAATGCAACTTAGCAATCGCAGAAAGTAACAAGATTCACAAGATCTCTCCCATGTTATAAAAGCAATAAACGATTTCTTAGGGAGGAGGCTCTCCTATCAGCTCAAGCTGTGCAGGAGGCTCCTGAGATACAGCGTTCTTGAGTTTTAATCCATGATGGGGTTGGTGATTTGGTGAAACAGCTGACAACTTCTGAGTCACTCATGTGCCCATAATCAACTCCAGTAAATTCATTGGTTCACCAAGCTAGACTTAAGTGGAATAATTTTTTTGTTGTTCTGTTGTCTGTGTGTTGGAAAGAACAGAAATGAGCCATGTCTCCCCATGAGAAGTCATATAGTACCTCTGAGTTATGGCACCCAAGTTGGTATCTAAGGCCCCCCCTCCCCTTAGTGAAAACTTTCTTGATAATTTGATAGCATTTTATTTTCTCTCTTATCTTACTTCTTTCCCAGTGATTCTTGGAATTCATCCTTCTCCCATAAAAGCCACTGACACCGGAAACTTTGCCTCAGGCTCACTCAAACTAAACTATCCATTGAGCTTCTATGCCCCTATTCTATTTATAGGCAATGATGCTCCAATTACCAGACTGAAAATGCCAGTTTCTATGTCTTTCCTTGCTGCTAGGCTTAGGTTGGGTTCACAATCTGTCTCAGGATAATCAGGTATATCTATCCCAGTCTCTAAATTGGAAGCTCATATCAGGAAGAGTGAAGAAGTGCCCAGAGATGTTTCTGTTGACATACAGAGGCAGACACCTTGAATGGCAGTTTCCAGACCCTGACATTAGTGGCACCTGTGGTGAAACCTTAACTAGCTGTGATGTGATGGTGGCTTCATAGAAAATTCTGCTCTAATTTGTTTTGAGGGCTACTTCTTTCCCACCTCTGAGACTGATTCTCTAATCTCTCCAATGTCTTTTCTAATAAATCTCTTTTATATAAAATACCAGTGTTAGTTTCTGTAGCTTGTAACTGTGAGCTCTGTTTGTATCCATCAGGATCTAGCCAAGAAAATAACCCTTAAGGTCTTTTGAACAGATGGAATTTAACAGAAATAGTTGGTTAAAGGGGTGATAGGAAAGCTGAGACACACAAAAAAAGAAGCAATGAGGTGACCAGGATGAGGAAACGCTGGAAGATGCTACTGCCTTCTCCCAGGGCCAGAGAAACAGTGAAAGATGCATGCCATAGAAGCCATTATCTGAGAAGAGATTCCTGGACAGACTGACCATCTGGGCTGGAAACAGAAAAAAGAAGAGCCAGAAACAGAACCAGAAGACTAAGAGGCACACATAATAGAAACACTGATATTTTTGGCTAAGGGAGTGAGGAGAGTCAGGGAGAAGGCTGGTTTCCAAGCCTTACATAAACTCTTAAAGGATTCCCTCAAAGACACAGAGAGATCTGAGGGAAACCAAGAATGAGCAACGGCCTGAAAGCCACAGCTCAAAAGCAATCAAGTCTGCCAGAGTCCAAACTGGATATCCAGAAGCTGGTCTTCTGAATTATTCATTGGGTCTAGACAGAAGACCCCCTAAGCACTCATCCATGAGATTTGGGCATCATAGCTTTTAATCCAGCTATTCCCTGGGCAGTGTGGCTTCTTAAGTGAGGATAACAATGGCCTGCCAATTTTAGGTAGGAAGGTGAGAAGCAATGAATAAAGAAGATGTTTAAATACTTGGCAAACAGAGCAATGTGTTACAGCAGCATCTTAATTGACAAACTAGAGATAAGTGCATTTACTCTCACTTTGAATTTATGGACTCTGCGATGTAGCTTACAGGCACGAATGGGACATATCGCCTGTGTTAGTGGCAGGCCTGCCTTACTGTGTAAAATAAACAAATGTCTGTAGAGTTTATCAAAAGAAACAAGGTATACAATTTTTTAAAAAAGAACATAGATTTATTTTCTGCTCATATTTATCTGTTATTTTAATTGGAGAATCAATATTGCATTTATTGTGTTTCCCATAATATTTTTAAATGGACATACATTGTAGAATGTCTCAAACAAGTTAACTGCCTGAAACAGTTATCACTGTGTTGGGAACACAACCTCCGCTTTTCTGTGCAAGCACCTGAAGCAAGATTATTACCTAAAGTCTTCTTTCTAGACAATAGATCTCCTGAACATAGAATACTCCTTCTAGTTGAAATTTCATATTCTTTGGCTAATAGTACCCTCAACACCTCCCACCCTCAAGCCTTGCCAGGCATCACTACAGCCTCTGTTCTTGTGAGTTTGGCTTTTTAAAACCCCATTTATAAATGATATCATGTGGTATTTGTTTCTCAGTACCTGGATTCTTAAGCTAAGTACAATGTCACTCATGTTATGGCAAACAAGAAGAGCTACTTCTGTTTTTAGGGCTGTCTAGTATGATGTTATGTGTGTACTTATTACATATATCACATATATACATAGATATGCATATATATATATATATATATATATATATATATATATATATATATATATTTCACTTTTATATTCATTCATTCATGAATGAGGACTTAAGATGAGGCTGCCTCTGGTCTATTGGGAACTATGTTGCAAGGCACACGGAAGTGAAGATGTAAAAAATAGCATCAATTTAAGATTCAGAAAGATCTCATATTAACATATCAGCTCAATTGTTTGTTCATCTTATAATTTAACACATATTGTACATGTCTTTTTAGTTTATTGTTTAAAATTGGTACCATAAAACAATTCCCTGCTTAGAACCATGACAGCTTGCTATGATATCATGGTGAAAGCTTTACGTGCTTACACATGATACTCAGCACACATCTTCCTTCCTCGATTGGCCTTCTTTTTCCCATAGCCCTAACCTGGATGACAACAGAGCAAATATAAACTGAAATTATCTTTCTGAGGGAGGCTACTGTGAATTTGGTCCTATAGAAAAATGTTTAAGAAAATTAAACCCAAAGCACAATGTCAGGCTTATTGATGAAAACACCAAAATCCATGAAATTGTATGCATTTATGGGCATACTCTGGATTTTAGATGGGAAAAAAGAAGTTCATTCGTGCTTACATGACCCTGTGTGTTGTTTGATATTTTATAAGGTCTTTTTCCTCAGATAGCTTTTGGGATTTCCGTGACCTGAACAAAGCATCCTCAAGCCTGCACACTGTTTCTTTTGGTCACAGTTGGAAATGCGATCACCTCAAGGACCTGCAAAAAGGACTGCACCTTTGCTATATGTCAGCAGCAGCCTGATGTTGCTAAGTTACCCTGCATAAGCACAGGGCCTCTAGGCCATCTGGTTTCTGGAGCAGCCACCTCCAGCTCAGCTGCTGAAATCGGAACACCTTTACTGAAATACAAACACATCTGTGCTCCGGGCAGGAAAATGCTTCTTAATAAGACTTTCCCTATGTTGGTTTATATTAATTCAATTAATTCAGCATGAGTTGTAACTACACAAGGACGGAGACTCCCAGTGTTGAAGACTCTCAGATGGAAAACTATGTACACCTCACACTCAATCACTAGGATGTTCCCTGCTGACCTTACTCATAAAATGCCATGTGTGCCTAGGTGAAACTAGATCTTCCTTCAACCTCATCTTTACAAGGACAGCCTGCATGGTTTCTCTCATTCTTCAATTAAACTTTTTTTCCCCCTAATTTTTGGACAGCTCTTCTCTTAACCATTTCATTTCCCCAAACAGTAGGGATATATATTCCTTCACAGGTCTCCTTCTTTTAAATGGTAGATGTATAATATGACTTTCTATTAACCCAAAAGCTTGGAATACCCAAGATACAATTCAAAGACTACATGAAGCTCAAGAAGAAGGAAGACCAAAGTGTGGATACTTCCATCCTTCTTAGAAGGGGGAACAAAATACTCACGGGAGGAAATATGGAGACCAAGTGTAAAGCAGAGAGTGAAGGAAAGAGCATCCAGAGACTGCCCCATCTGGGGATCTATTCCATATACAGTCACCAAATGAAGACACTATTGTGGATGCCAAAAAGTGCATGCTGACAGGACCCTGATATAGCTGTCTCCTGAGAGGCTTTGCCAGATCCTGACAAATAGAAACAGATGCTCACAGCCAACCATTGGGCTGAGCATGGGGTCCCCAATGGAAGAGTTAGAGAAAGGACCAAAGAAACTTAAGGATTTTGCAACCCCATAGGAAGAACAACAATATCAACCAACCAGGCCCCCAAGAACTCCCAGGGTTTGAAACACCAACCAAAGAGTACACATGGAGAGACCCATGTCTCTAGCCACATATGTACTAGAGGATGGCCTTGTTGGGCATCAGTGGGTAGAGAGGCCCTTAGTCTTGTGAAGGCTTGATGCCCCAATGTAGGGGAATGCCAGGACTGGAGTTGGTGGTGGAGAACACCCTCATAAAAGCAGGGGTAGGGGGATGGGATAGGGAGTTCCCAGAGAGGGGGAACAGAAAAGAGGATAACATTTGAAATGTAAATGAAGAAAATAGTCAATAAAATAAAATTTAAGAAAATTAAAAAGACCTAATTTCAACTCAAAATTTATTTTTTTTCATTTAGAAGTAAGTATAATATAATCCTATGAATCAGAGCTTTTTCAAAAAGAAAAAGGAAAAAAGAAAATGAAAAGAGAAAAAAATTTTCTTTCTTTATCATTAGGAGGCTGGAGTTGTCAGAATGGGAATGTGCCCCATAGGCTCGGAAATCGAATACTCAGTCCCCAGTAGTGGCACTGTCTGGGAAAGTTGTGGAACCTTCAGGAGGTAAAGTTTTACTGTGGACTGGCCTCAGTCAGCCCCTCAATCCATGGGAGAATCAGGGTCCCGGTACAGGTGGGCAGGGAGTCGGCAAAAAGTGACAGACACAAACACAAGGGGTGTTGTATCTGAATATAATTTGTCAAAGTGATCATCAGACTTATATATTAAAGAAAACAAAGAAGTTGAGTGATACATTAAGGTCATCCAAGATACATTGAAGTTATCTGACACAAAACAAAAAAATGCATACAACAAGACTGACAGGAACCAGGCAATGTTTACAATTGAGATAAGATCAGCTCTATGTAAAGTCAGCTATTCACAGGAGCCAGGTGAAAGGTCTGATGCAATACTAGTCTATTGCTAATCCAACCACCAGGGGGTCCCTTAGTAAATATATCCTATTCCTATATACCTATATACCTATTCCTACATATGCTATTCCTTTGGGCGTAGTGAAAAACATGCACCAGGCGAGTTCCACACTACTAACCCTTTCATGAATAATAATACTCCAGTTCCTCCTAAAACTACAACCTTCCGTCTTCCTAGGACATTGTAAATTCTTGTGTATGGGAGTGACTCAGCTATATACTCAGCTAAGTATTTACTATGTAGACTATCCCTGAGATTTCTAGCTCTATTCAAGTAAATTGTAATGCCTGATTTCTTTCACTGCCTCTCTTACAATACTAGAGGTAATTGTGAATGTTACTGAATAGCTAACTGTGATGGTTTGTATATTCTTGGACCAGGGAGTGGCACCATTTGGAGGTGTGGCCTTGTTGGAATGGGTGTGACCTGGTTGGAGTAGGTGTGTCACTGTGGGTGTGAGCTTAAGACTCTCACCCCAGTTGCCTGGAAGTCAGTCTTTCACTAGCAGCCTCTGGATGAAGACATAGAACTCTCAGCTCTGCCTGTGCCATGACAGCCTGAATGTTGCCATGCTCCCATCTTGATGATAATGGACTGAACCTCTGAACCTGTAAACTAGCCCCAATTAAATGTTGTTTTTATAAGACTTGCCTTGGTCCTGGTGTCTGTTCACAGCAGTAAAACCCTAACTAAGACAGTAACATTCTTTTTTAAAAAAAAAATTTTTATTAGGTATTTTCTCCATTTACATTTCAAATCCTATCCCAAAAGTCCCATATATACCCTCCCCCTGCCCTGCTCCCCTATCCACTCACTCCCATTTCTTGGCCCTGGCATTCCCCTGTACTGGGGCATATAAAGTTTGCTAGACCAAGGGGCCTCTCTTCCCAATGATGGCCAACTAAGCCATCTTCTGCTACATATGCCGCTAGAGTCACAAGTTCTGGGGGTACTGATTAGTTCATTCTTACTGAATTCTAAGCCCAGGGTCGGTTCAAGGACTCCCTAGGACATTGGAACACTGGTAGAGGCTAATCTAACTTAGCTATATGTCAAAATCAATCCTTTAAGGCACTTATAATAAAACAATATTAAAGGAAAGCACACAGATCCGTTCACCCACTAAAGCAATGACAGATTTGGAGCATTCGTTTTACAGCATGCCACGGTTCCAGGAGACTAAGTTTCCGTGAACTTTTTGCCTCGAGGCTGCGTCCAAGCTTTTGGGCCTGTCACAGTCACTACTGGAGTAGGTGTGGCAAAGTTTGTCACTGGGAGTGGGCTTTGAGGACTTAGAGCCTCTTACTGGCTTTCATACTTTTGACTCTTCATGATTAAAGACCTGACCTCTCAGTCTCTTGCTTCAGCAGCCATGCCGATGTTGCTGCCTCTTCCCCAAGGTCCTGCCGTGATGGATTCTTTTCATTTAAAAAGATTAATTTTTAATTGTTCTTAATTAGGTGTAGGTGTACGTGTCTGCATATGGGAATGTTTATGCAAATGCAGGTGACCACCAAAGCCAGAGGTGTTAGATCCCTAGATCCCCAGGATCTAACAAGAAGGCTGTTGACTGTTAGACCTGAGCTTGAGCTCTCAGGAAAAGCATCAAGTGCTCTTCTTCACTGAGCCATCTCTGTAGCCCTGCGATGTACATATTAAGTTCCCTCTGTTTGCTGTGTTTCATCACAACAAATGGAAAAGGAAGGAATAACTGTGGCCCCTGAACCTGACTTTTATAGAAAGAAAATAAAAGGCCTTTTAGAACAACAGGGAGCCATGCAAGGGGCCTGAGGAATGGATGACAGAGGGTTACTCCTCCTCCTGGATTCCTCCTGAGTGGTACACATCTTGCAACCTGCATCAGAATCCCTACAAGGGCAACTGGTCCTCTCCCATCCCTTCTTTCTTTAATATTAATCATTTTTTGAAAAAAAAAAACAAACAGCAGAGTTAATAAGACGAATTCAACATAGCCATTGATTTCAATAGCTGGAATTCCCCATTCAGGATGGAATGCATCTCTGCCTACTTCCTGTTATGGCATCTCTGCCCACTTCCTGTTATGACAGCTCTGCCCACTTCCTATTATGTCAGCTAAGGATGCCTTTCTTACATCCCTTTCTCCTTCCTGACTTTCCTCAGTTTGCCTGTATTCTAATTTTTAACATTTGCATTATTTCTCAAGATTTATTTTATTTGTAATTTGCACATGGGTGCCTATGGAGGCCAGAAGAGGGTGTCAAGTCCCCTAGAGCTGGAGTTATATATGGCTGACAAAGAGTTGTGAGGTGTTCAGAACAAAACGAAGGTCTCTGCAAGAGCAGCAAGCTCTTTTAATCACTTAGCCCACTCCAGCTCTGAAACCACATCAAATTCTCTTTACAAGGACTTGTGATTTTCTCCATCTTGAAATAGTCATACCAGAAAACCCTGTGGTATTTAGGAGGCTGACACAGGAGGATTCTATTTCAGGTTAGACTGAGCTACTTACATAGTTATGTTGAGGCCAATGGAGCCTGAGGCTATACAGTGAGATCTTGGTTGATTTTTCTAAGGGTCTTTGCCTCTTTGCCTTGTCAATTGACTTTCAATTCAACCCCAAATCTCCAAATGTTAGGGAAACATGGTGCTTACTAATGTGCCATCTTTAAATGTGGTTTCTTTTCTTTGGAATCAAGTGTTTGGTTCTTATTCTAATAGACCTCTCAGGAGTTTTTGGTGTCCTGAATTGTCTCCTGCTTCTGGCAGCTCCCTGGATTTATTCTGTCTCCTATTACCTTGGCTATGCTTTTCCAGTCGCCTCTGCTACATCCATCTCCTCAGACATCCAACAGGAAAACAACTCAGCGTCCTGTTCTCAGGCCCTCTGCTCCTGACATCTTCTTGTTCTACCCTGCCCTTCATAATGATGGTTCCCAGATCTGTACTTTCCCTCCTGTTTTAAACCCCCACTAGTCACTCTAGTGCCTCATTAGATAGGATCCCTGGATGCTCAGCAGACATCCAACACTGTGTGGCAAGCATGGACGTCTCTAGTATCTCCCTTTCTGCTCTCATCCTCACACGCATCTCACTTGGAAAACTGGAACCAACACCCAGCAATGCTCTTGTTCAAGTCAGGAATCTTTCCTTTCACATAACACATGAGAGTATTTAACTATCTCTTCTACTTCCCATAGATGCTTCAACAATGTCCAGTCTTTGCAGTTCCACGATGCTTTCCTTAGCAAAGACATCAATGACATTTGTTTTTCTGAACATATACAATAGCTTTCTATCAAATATCTCAGTTTCCAACCTCATACATAACACCCCCCCAAAAGTATAAATAATGTCACATACTCAAAATCTTGTCATCTCTTTCCATATCCATGGCTTCCAGAATCCTCCATGCTCTTCCTCTTGCCTACTAAGCCTTTGTTTGGTTCCTTACAGTACAATTTTCTCCCATGATCTTTGACCAGTACTTCCCTGGCTGGAATCAGCATCTATCGTCTATTCCTAGATGTCATATTGTCATTTCATCTGAAGTACCACCACCTCAGAGAGTCCTTTCCCAAGCTCCCGCATAGTAATTTCCTTTTCCAACAGCCTACTGTAATTCCACAGAAGATCATTATCCCTGCCTGGTGCATTTCTCGTGTACTTTTTTTTGTCTGTCTAGCCCCTTCCTGAATGTAAACTGTATAAGAGCAGTGACCTTGTCAACCACATCTTAGAGCTTGTCATTGGTGTCTTGTACTAAGAAAGCACTCAGTGCCTGTCATTGTACACATGAATTCATAGACAGGTGAAATGCACTTGGGACACCATCTGTCAATGAGTTTATATCTACAAATAATAAGGCTGTAAACCGAAAAGAAAAAAGGCTTGCATAAGGTCAAGTAAGTAGTGGGCTAATTGGCCTATTGTTGTAAATATGCTCATTGTTATTGTGCTCGTAACTCCATCCCACTGGACCTGTTTTGAGTTTTCCTCTTTGTTGTACCAGTGTTGTCAGATTACTGCATCTTGGAGCCAGGGATAACATTCAGCCTTTCTGGCATTGTTGCACCTAAGGTTGCTGTAGGCAAAGCCAAGAGCATGGTCTACTGTGTCACTTGTCAATCATGGCTCAGTTGTGTCCTGAGGCAGTTATACCAGCTCTAGCTATAAACTCCGGAAACTAAAATGTTGGCCCTTCTCTCCTGTGACCCACTAAAATTCACAAGTCTTTCAAACCAGATATTTGATTGCAGAGGGAAATGTTAGAGATTTATTTTGTTTTAGCTGTCATGGACCAGTTTACAGAGAATTTGTGGTTTGATGGAGGCAGGTTGCACCTTGTAAACTTGTCTTTTCATCTACTCCGTTATCTGAAACGAGGCTTCAATGTTCTAAGCTTCAATTTTGTCAAACTATCAACTTTCTTGTTAGTTGTTTAAGAAAAAAAACAACAATTACAGGGATAAGAGGGAGATAAATGAGGATGTATGGGAGACAGTGCTCATAATATCTTATAATATATGAAATGGTCAACTAACAAAATTAACCCATGGAAAAGTAGAGGATGAAAATAGTGAAACAACAAAAAGGAGAGAAAGGAAGGAGGGAGGGAAGGAGGGGAAGGAAGGAAGGAAGGAAGAAAGGAAGGAAAGAAGGAAGGAAGGAAGGAAGGAAGGAAGGAAAGAAGGAAGGAAGGAAGGAAGGAAGGAAGGAAGGAAGGAAGGAAGGAAGGAAGGAAGGAAAGAGAAGACGGATGGAGAGAAGGAAAGAAGTGGTAAAGGAAAGGAAGGAAGGAGGGAGGGAGGGAGAGAGGGAGGGAAGAAAGGAAAGAATCAGGGAAAGAGAAAAGAAAACCCCAAAATTCAGAACTCCCTCTTCTTTACTTATCATACAACAGTAGAGGAGAGAAATTCGGATAGAGATGAAACAGGCCCATGTGGTAAAAGCATATTTGCTAAGATTAAAATGTATCACAAATTCAGGGGGTTAAATATTAAGTGCTGCTCAGTTGATAATGAATTGACTATACAGTCATCTGTAATGACTGATTCTTTTCAAAACCCCTGTTACATGCCAAACTCTTAAAGCAACTGCCTTGTTACCCACTATACTTTTAAGTGGCCATCTTTAATTCATTATTTCAATAAAATATGCTCCGTGGAAACAATACAGACAGTATTATAAAAAGAAAAATGAAAGTACCATTCTCTTCAAGCCCCACAGGTTTGGCATCCAGATAACTAAGTCATGCAGGTTAGTTTCAATTTAATATTAACAGTTATTAACAGCGCTTTGTTATGAATCAGATAAGGTCGTAAACACATTGCGTATTAACTGCTGTCAAAGCTCACAGTCGGTCTGTGTCTCAAATAGTCGCACTCCCCTGACTTTGTATTTGAGCAAACCAAGGCTCAAAGAAAAGGAGAAACTTCTGCAGTGCCCCAGGCATCTCAGCTTGGGAAGTTTGGCTCCCAAATTTATGTCACAATGAAAGTAGATAGCTTCCCAACCAATTGCTACATGCAATTCTGCATGATCTTAGCACTCTGGGTTCTATGTCACTCTCTTGGCCACTTTCCAATCAATGAAAAAAATTTTTTTGTTTCTTCATTGTTTTTAATCATTAAAAATAAGTAACAAAAAGGCAATGCTATAAAATTCAACTGTATTGGTCATCCGTGTGTTCCTGTACATCTCTCTATGGGCAAAAATCTAGAAGTGTATGGTTATTGGATATGTATACTTTTTAATACCGCCAAACCACCTTCTATAATGAAGAACTGTTTTCACAGTCTATAAGCCATGAGAAGCTCTGAGAGAGTGTGTGGTTTCTATGTGACTCTGCTATATCATTTCACTCTTTCCTGATGCATGGCCCTGCTGTTTTGACAAGGACTTCTACTACATATCAAACTCAATGGGAAAATGTGTTCACATTTCTACAAGGTCTAGCTCTGCTTAAAGGGGGTGAGCAGGCATTTGGCACCTTTTGGCTTGTGCTGCCTGGCACCCTGAGGCCATGAGAGAATTACTGTGAGGGCTGACTCACCTGGGCTTAGCCTGATCTACACTGACAGCTTTATTGGCTCTTAAACATTTATCTAGGCAGAACCTTCAAACCAATCTAAGGTTTCATTTAGTTTTACTCTAGGGAGAGAAGAGAAATGAGAATTGTGCTGAGTGAAACTCCACAGAGAGGTGACCCCAACCCATCCCTTCCTTGAAAACTTCTTACAAAAGGGAACTCACCCTTTCTCTCCAACTGTAGGTCCCTTTTCTACCAGCATTTCTCTGAATCCATTGGTACATTGGATTCATTGTTGGTACATTGGTACATTGTTGGGGGGAGATTACAAAGCTCTTTCAATCAGTGTCTATTTAACTCTTCCATGAATTACTTGCTTAGTTATGGAAAAGTATAGAATAAGATGCTATCTTGGCTGCTTTTCCAGTTGCTGGGATAAAATTCTCTGACAAAATCAACTTCAGGGAGGAAGGGACATTTATTTTAGTCTACAGTTTAAGGTATAGCCCATCATGACAGGGAAGCCATGATGGCAGGAGTGAAGCAGCCAGTCACACATCATCTATAGTCAGAAACCACGAGCAACTTGTGCAGGCATGCTAGGCTAGTCAGTCTCCTTTCTTCACTTATAGCAGGGACTGGTTCCTCCCATAGTAGGTGGGTCTTCCCTCTTTAATCAATGTAGTCAAGGTAATGTACCATTATCTTGGCTCAGAAGCCCATCTCCCAGGTGATTCTGGATCATGTCCAGTTGACAATTAGCACTAGCCATCACACATAGGATACCTGCATGTGTAAAACTTGTAATCTTTGTCATCTTGCCTAGGAATGGGAGATGGAGAAACTGGGTCCCACATAAATAGGAGGGAAATTAGAGCAGTAAGGACAAATTTGGAAGGGATTTGCTACCCTCTATTTATTGATGGGGACTCTAAATACTAAGCAAATGAAGTGACTTGATATTCTTTACTTAGTCACCAAAGAGGAAGTCACATCTCAAACTCTGGTTCTGGTTATAAAACTCAAGTGTCTTCCCTTGTACTAATATGTGTGCTGCAGACCTAATGTCTTAACTACTGTGCACTTCCAGGACCTTTTACACAATGTGACATCCTCTGCACTACAGATACATGTAAACACTGAGTGAAATGGAACAAAACTATTTTGCATACACACACTCACACACATACACACACACACACACACACACACACACACACACACACACACGCACGCACGCACGCACGCACGCACAAGCATGAGCACAGGAATGCAGACGTTTCTAGAAGCCTCTGTCATGGAATGAGAAGGGATGTGACCTGGCTCATCTTCACCCAGCCTTCTCTCTTGGTCTCTGAGTGGACAGGCAGCTGCCGTCAGAGCTTGGCACTGCTCTCAGCTCCATGCTGTAGTGGGCTTGCTTTCTGGCCAGTACCTCCAATTGCATATGCTTTGCCTTTCCGCTCTCACACAGAGGCTCCTTGGCTGCACCAGTCAGCTGTCAGCAGGTGGCCTGCCAGCCCCAAAAGCTTTCTGCGTGATTTACTGTGTGCGTTTTCTGCACACTGAAACTTGGCATGCTCCCTGCCACACACACTTCCTTTACCCCACTTTCTCTTATATACTCTGTGTTCCCGCAGAAGCCATCCAGATTTCTCTCTGAGGGTGTTGGCCCAGTGCCAGGCTTTCCTCAAGGACTCAGCTAGTTTCCACTATAAGCTGCAATTCCTCCTCCACTTACCCAAATAAAGCATCTTATATATAGTAACTTACCATCTTCAAGGACCCGCTTTCTTCTTCTATCTTTGACTCTACATAGCCACTGAATGAGCTGCTCACCGTATCCTATCACCCTAGAGTCTTCCATAGCTCTCGTCTTATTCAGGATAATGAATGCATTCCATAGGTGCCAGGTAAGTTCCTTCAAGGTAGCACACCAGCTCACCTACCCAGTCCCCCTGTTCTCCACACACATTTCCTTGCATCTATTGCCCTAACAAGGAGCTCTGGGTCCCACTTGCTTCTCATTCACCATTGCCTTTCCACAGCCCATTCTATTCCCTATCCTTTCTCCACTCTGTTCCCTGATCAATGTTTCTTTGTATTTCAAAATGTAACCCGAGTGTCACATCCACTGGGAAGCTTTACCCTGACTCGATCTCCATTCTTATTCTTCCACACACACCAAAGAGTTCTTGTATATACCCCTAAAAGACACTGAAGAGTATCTGCTGGCCCACCACTGCTCTTTGCGGCAGCCTAATGTATTTGTGGTTAGATTCTGGTCTTTCCATGGTTTTATTCCAGTGTCTACTTTCATAATTTCTAATATATAGTATCAAAACTATCTGTAACACTTCTATTCGAGGGTATAATGCAAGAATGTTCATAATTGGGCCTAGAGAGATGACTCCACAGTTAAAATACCTGGTATTCTTCCAGATGAGCCAAGTTTAATTCCTAGCACACACCAGGATACTCACAGGTGCCCCTAACTCCAACTTCATAGGATCCACACCATCTTCTGGCCTTCATAGGCACCCCTACACAAGTGGCAACCAACCAGTCCCCTGCCACACACAGAGAATAATAATTATAAAAATTTTTTTTAACTGCATATATAGAAGAAGATGGCCTAGTTGGCCATCATTGGGAGGAGAGGCCCCTTGGTCATACAGACTCTATATGCCCCAGAACAGGGGAATGCCAGGGCCATTACGTGGGAGGGGGTGGGTAGGGGAGCAGGGCGGGGACTCGGGAGGGTAAGGGAAAATTTCTGGATAACAAGTGAAATGTAAATGAAGAAAATATCTAATAAAGAGAGGAAAAAATTTTTTTAAATGTTCAACTGTCATTTGAATTAGTTCCAAAATAAAAATTCTATATAGTGAAAAAGAAAGTCATAATCTTTTAAAGAAGTAAAACCTATATAACAATGAATGAATTACAACTTCATGGTGCTAAATGAAAGAAGCCAGACAGAAACACAGTCATCAGTGTTTAATCAGCTCATATAAGCCCAAAGACATGCAGAAGTTATCACTTGTAATGTTAGAAATCACAACAACAGTTGACTAATAGGGTGCACCTATGATTCAAATAATGTTTTCTTTCTTGATCAAGCATGCAAAATTCCTATGTATATACGAATTTTCATGCTGTCAAAATTTGAAGACTTGGTACACACACCTGAATCTTATACCTCAGTAAACACTTTGATTTGGAAATGTCCTCTGTGTGAAGGACATTTTTCCTTGGGGTTCATATCTGAGTCAGCAATGGAGAGTGTGATGTGGACTCAAGTGACTTGCCCGTGTGAGTGATAGGCTTGTACCATTCAAAATGCCCCTCACTTGGGAGAAAGGAAAATGTAAAAGGAACCTGATCTGGGGACAGAATATAGCATTTGTTTGGAAAATACAGTGCTCAATTATGACAGCGGGTATTCTGTGCGTGGCTCAGTGTATCACCTTGAATTTCAGCAAGTGCAAATGTTTTTAGGTTAAGTCACAGTACACATAAATAGATCTGGACTCTGGAATTCCACTCTTGCAGAGTTCGCAGGTCTGCATACATCAGTCACATCTGCTCACCTCGTTGCTTCAACTCTATAGTTTAAAATGCATAGGACCGTGATTTGTTACCCAAAGAACCACTTCGAATCAATAGGTGTTTTTCCTCCCAGTTTGCTAAGGTCTAGAAATAGCAGACTGCAGGACATTTTTAAAACAAAATATTTCTCCCCTTTAGATAAGCATATGAAGGTGGAGAAAGAGCCTGGAAATCCTTGTCTTGGCAAAAGTGTCAGCGACCCTGGCTGCTGCTTTCTGTGGGCCCCCACCCTGGAGCCAGTCCAACCTTCGCTGCAGGGGCTTCTCTTTCACGGCCCTAATAAAGGCTGCTCAGTACCAGCACAGATGGGGATTCTTATTCACCTTCTCACTTCATGGTTCCTGCATTTTCTTTACTAAGGTCCTCACTACCCAAAATAGAATCAGAATTTTGTTTTTTAATTTGAAAGCCATTGTGTGTGTAATTTGAAATTTCATGGGAGAGTAAACAGGGTGTATGTGGCTCCCTTTAAATTACCACACCCTAAGGCCATTTTCCATATGGGTTAGAAGGTAGGTTAATGGTTACAGAAGAATGCTTGGCACTCTCTCAAAACCAACACTTCATGGTTGCAAGGGATGGTTAAAATGTTCATCCTGAATTGGGGAATGGATAGAGACCATGTGAGCAATGAGGCAGGAGAGGATAGGAGACTTTGCCTGAATAGATACTTCCTGTTAGCTTTACGAGTCCTCTAGTCTTGTAACATCACCTCCTGAATATGTTCCCCTTTTCTCTGAAAAAATTTTATTAGGCTTCAACCAAGACCATTTTCCATGTTCTTCTCTGCCATATTGGGTTTTCTCTTATTCTTCAAGGTCTCAGTCACACCTCAGATCCTCTGGGAAGACTTCCCTGGATGGCTTGATGTAGTAAGTTGGTCTTACATTGCTTGTATTCTAATGCCAAGTACTGGTCTCCGAGATTTGGAGTCATCACATAACAAAAATATTAATACTACAGCTTTACCTAGAAGTAATTTTCCTACTGTCTAAAATACTAGATAGAGCCCTTGATTGTTGGGTTTTATGATGCTCTCTCTATGCAGGATAAATTATAGTTATGGTATCCAGAGAAATAACAGAGTAACTGAAAACCTGATGTTAGGTACTAGTCTCTTCAGATGTACATATTCAGGATGCTTCCAATGAAACTATAAAGAAGGTTGTATTATTCTTCCCATTTTACAGATGAGGCTCAAGGCCCATAGAGATCTAAAAATCTCCCTAACCAGACTGAAAGCTCCATCCACCATCACCTTGATTTACCAATCTTTTTTCACCACACAAGATTTAGCACCTTGGTGGTTGGTAATTACTCAACCAATATTTGTTCAACTAAACCTAAGTATGCTGAATGAAACCTAAGACCATGAGAAGAGGATTCAAGAACCATTTCTCACAGTCAGATATGCTACCTTTCCACTTCTGTCAACACAGTGAAGTGGGCAAGGTTGATCAAAACCAGAATAACAGCAACAGAGCCTAAATTGCTATGTAGTGTATCCCAGGTCTTGTCAAAGCCTGGTCAAAGGGATGCATAATCATATGCTCTATCTCTGCTATTTATCCCTAAAAGGATCATAACTTTAGGAAGGCAAACAAAAATCTGTCATTACCAAAACCCGCATGCCTTCCTTATAGGAGTTTCACTGTCTACAGTGAAAATAGACATACATTTAGTTATAGTACCCACATGCTATCATATAAATGTCATCTAGGCAAGACCCCATAAATATTAGTAACTGTTTTATCAAACTCTTATATACTTATTTGCATATATGTGTGCATATGTGTACTTATATACTTGTGTGCACATGTATGTGTATGTGAGAGGTGCTGCTAGTGCATGTGGAGGTAAGAGCTCAACTTTCGCTGTCTTCTTCTTTCTCTCCTCACCTTATATTTTAAGGCAGTCTTTTATTGAACCTAAAGATCATTGATTCAGCTAGGTTGACAGACCAATATGCTTTAGGGATCCACCTTCATTAATCTCATAATGCTGCAAGTACAGCCAAATATGCCACTACACCCAACAGGTGCAAGTGTAATGCAGGTGTTGAGGGTCCAAATTCATGTCTTCTCCTTGTGAAGCTATCACTTTAATAGCTGAGCAGTGTCTCCATCAGCAAACATCTTGTTCTACTTCCTTGCCTGGGCAAACGGTTCTTGACCTGTGAGTTGTGATCTCTTCAGAGGTTGAATGATCCTATCATAGAGGTCACTTAAGACCATTGGGAAACACACCATTTGCATTATGATTCATAACAGTAACAAAATCATAATTTGGAAGTAGCAATGAAATAATTTTATGGTTGAGGGGTTACCACAACATGAAGAACTGTATTAAAGTGTTACAGCATTAGAAAGGTTGAGAACCACTGGCCTAAACCAATCTCATATGACTGAAAATTAGAAGAACAGGCACCTTTTTAGGCAACAGCAAACTGTTGCAGCCAATATGCATATGAAGTTGTTTGACTTATTTACATGTGTCAGCTGAGCACATTTCAGCAAACTCTGTGAATTCTGTTTCCCGTAATCATAACTCCACACTATGTATTCAGAGGATTTATCCTTCTCCCTTCAATTACATGCTATATAGGTGTTACAGAATGCCATCTATAGCCACCCTATAGAACCAATGTGCCCAAGGAATAATTGTAGCCCATGGAACACTTGGTACTACAGGAAGTCTGGTTCTTTGAAAATTGACTTTCCAGTAGAGAAAATGAAATCCAAACTCCGTTGCCTGATTTATGATGCTCTTTACAATCCAGCCTCAACCTTCTTTTACAGACCTAATTTATAACCTTTCTTTTCAGCATCTTCATGGTTCATTCAAACCAAACTATATAGGAGTCTGTGGTGATGTTCAGGGCTTCCACTCCCTGAGCCTTCATGGATGCTTCTGAGAATTCCCTCTTCTCTCCCCCTGACCCCCTAGCTCCTCTGTGTAGAGGGTCTTGGAGGATATTTCCTTTCTTGTGACCTTGGGTCAATTCGATTTTCAATTAATTTTCTTTATTATGGTATGTTTTATTATCTTCTCTTTTTTCTTCTTCTTCTTCTCTGATTTCTCTGCCAAACTGCTGTGCACTCATCCAGGGTGGAATGCATCTTAAATAAATGTGTCTTTGTATTCCAGTTTTGATAACACACTCTGACCTGAATTTATTTCACCATTATTTTTTTATCAGGTGCTTCCTACACATAAAATATAAGTGGGGGCAATTCCTACCATGTAATGCTAGGTTTAAGAAAACAATTAGCCACTCCACAGAGACCTAAGTTTGCTTGCATTGACCTCTGGACCTGAGTTGTGGATCCCTCAATGTAGCTCAGGGTTGAAGTGGCTAGTGACTAGGCTGCATCACAAACAAATCACTGGGGAATCTTTTTTCCCCCATTATAGAATTTCTCAGATTTGAAACACTCCATTGGAGCCTATTCTTGGATGCTACCATTTATTCCAGATACATTCTTTTATTGTATAACATCCACCATGCCAAAGAACTTTGTTAAGATTTCTGGTATGTGGATATTTCCTTCATCCACCAACAGAATGTTTTAGTATGTAAAGTAAACAGACCAATTATCCCAGGGGCTTTGATAGTGTTATAGTAGAACTAAGAGCCTAGTCCCAAGTTCCCAAGGTGGGGAGAAATGCCAGCTACTCCTTTGGATGGCCAAGTAGAAGTTGGCCTTAAGAGAAAGAGCTACTAAATAAATTTCTTGTCATAGAAAGATCTCATGCAGTGGAGGTGGCTGTAACTTGAGCAAATCTGATCTTGTTTTAGGACTGGTAAAGCTTTTTATCCATATAAAAGTTGTAGTGTGGACAGCATGAGCCACATGACTGCAAAAGTATGATAGAAGTGCCATAGACAGAGTTTTGAAAATGCTTAGTGGAATAGAAACATTTGGATCTAGAGAGCAGTATTTGAAAGCTGTTTTCTATCCAGTTCTTGACTGCACATTAACCAGCCCAATAGTACCAGAGCCTTTCTTTACTAGCAGATACCAATCTTGAGGAGAATTGGCATCAATTTATAACACTGGCCTTATGGGATACATCTGTAACATTTTTAGGTATAATACAATGGACTAATTCTGTAGGATCTGAATTTTTAGATTCTGAAGAGTCAGAGTTCTCATACTCAGCCACCTTGAATGACTATCCCAAGTCCCAGGGTGCATCCTTTATCCCTGTCATAGTTGTAGCATTAGAGCATAAGATTTAGAGCTAGGGAGACAGCTTAGCAGGTAAAGCACTAGTTAGTTTTGCAAGAGGACCTGAGTCCAGATCCCCAGAACTCACCTGAATATCATGTGAGTGTGACATCCTACCTATAATTCCAGCCTCAGAAGACAGACATAGATATAGCCATCTGGTTGGCAAGACTAGTTTACCAGTTTTGGATTTTGTTGAGAGACCCCTGCCACAAAGAGGATAAATAGTGACTAGGAGCATGCTTGCACACACACACATACACACACACACACACACACACACACAAACACATAAAAGGAGGAGGAGGAAAGATATATGAGATTTCATGAAGCTTCAAAATAAAATTTTCTTTGATATTTTAATATTTATTTTTATTTTTTTATATTTTGTGCCTATTTTGTCTATGTGTATGTATGTGTACCCTGTTTATACCCAGGGCCCTTAGAAGTTAGAAGAGGTCAGAAGATCCCCTGAAACAAAAGTTATGAATTGTTACAGGCTACTATGTGCGTTCTGGTATCCAAACTCATTCCTCTCCAAGAATTATAAGTGCTCTTAACTATCAAGCCATCTCCCTAGCCTTAAATTAAGCCTTTTTAACTTGACTTTCACAATCAGATCATGGATCTTATTTTCAGGCAAATCTGCCTTCCACTTACCATAGAAAATGTCCCTCTGAGTACTATAAAAGAGGCTTTGTATTTTGTATTTTGTGGTCTGGATTCATGGTTGCTTTGGTCTATAACTTCTATCATTTGTATCCCATATTTCAAATTTTAATGAATTTTTGAATGCCTATATTCTTTCTTTCTTGGTCACTACTGAGTTTCCGAGTATCTCAGATATTGCCCTGTGTCTGGACATATCAGTAACCTATGTTCCTCCTACACTGTAGCTTCACTATAGGAACTTCAAAATCTAATATAAGAAGCATTAGCTATATTTTATAATTAAAAAGTATTTTTATTGCAAAGTCAAGATAAAATACCAGGGAATACTTACTTAGAACTCAGGCATATGCATATATGTATATATATTCTTTTTATTGTGAGCTTCTGACTTGCATGCAATTTAGCTGAAGCTCTTTATTTACATTCTTTAATCTTTATTTATTTGACATTTTGTAAAATGTAGACTTTATCTCCCCTCCTGGCCCACAGAACTTAAGAAGGCTAGCAAGAGGGCCCAAGTGAGGATGCCTCAATCTCACTTGGGAGGGAGAAGAAAGAAATCACAGGAGATGGGTTATGGAGGGAGGGATCTGGATGGGAAAAGCAACAAGGAGGAGAAGAGGAGAACATGATCACATTTTGATGGGAAGGGCAGGGAGGAGGGACAGGACTGAGGCCTTGAGAGCCAGAAGGCAACCTCGAGAGGTATGAAGTGGGGGGACCCTCTAGAATGTATCAGAGACCTGGGAGGTGAGAGACTCTCAGGCCTCAAATGGAGGAATCTTAGATGAAATGCCCTACAGTGGGGAGAGGGAACTTGTATCTACAGCAGAAAGACAGGGCATCACAGTGATGGATGGGGTTGCCATCCAACAGTTAAAAACTCTGACCCAGAATTGTTCCTGTCTGAAAGAACTGCAGGTACAAACATTGAGAAGAGCCTGAGGAAAAGGAGGTCCAGTGACTGGCTCAAATTGAGATACAGCTCAGGGGGGAGGCCCCAGGGCCTGACACTATTACTGATGCTATGGTATGCTTACAAATAGGGGCCTAACATGACTGCCCTCTGAAAGGTCCAACAAGCAGCTGAAGGAGTCAGATGCAGATATTTACACCCAACCAATGGACAGAAGCTGGTGACCCCTATGGTTGAATTATGGAAAAGCTGGAAGAAACTGAGGAGGAAGGTGACACCATAGGAAGACCAGCAGTTTCAATTAATCTGGACCTCCAGGATCTCTCAGACACTGAGCCACCAACCAGGCAGCATACACCAGCTGATATGAGGGCCCAACACACATACAGCAGAGGACTGCCAGGTCTGGGCTTAGTCAGAGAATATGCGCCTAACCCTCGAGAGACTTGGGGACCCAGGGAGTGGGGAGATCTGGTGGAGCAGGGTGGGTGGGTAAGGACATTCTCTTAGAGATGGGGGGTAGGGCATGTGGTGTGTGGAACAGTCAGAGAGTGGACCAGGTTTTTGTTAAAATGTTTTTCTCCTTTTTTTTTCTACTCCTATTCTTACTCATTTTCTCTTTTCTTCTCCTAAATACTTTCTCTCCTTTCTTTTCTTCCTTGCTCCCTTCCTCCCTCCTTCCTCCTCTTCCTCTTGTTCCTCCCTTCCTTATTTCTGACTTTCTATACAAATAAGGTCTCATTATGTAGTTCAGACCTGCTTGGAATTCCCTTTGTAACTCAGTCTGGTAACAAAGTTGGTATTTTCCTGCCTTGACTATCATTTCCTGGGATAACAATAACATGCCAGCATGCCCAGCTTATATTCTGCATTGCCTTCCTTAAAATAACTTTTATTTTAGTGTTATTTTTTTCCTTTTTACTATACTACAACTTTTTTGCCAATACTTTTTTAGATAAATGAGCCTATGAGAAGGAATATAATAGACTTATGTACATTATAAAATAATTTTAGAATTATAGAATTATATGTGAGGTATATATATATATATATATATATATATATATATATATATATATATATATATATTACTACACATGTCAAGGGTTTACAGCAAATAATTTTTTGTGTCAGTTGACCACCTGTCTTCTTTTATGTCTTTGCCCTGAAACAAAACAAGACAAAACAAAACAAAACAGAATTGGCTTTGTCTTCAACTTAGAAGACCAGAATTCCATACACACTTTTGTTATTTATTGCCTTCTGTGTACATTGATAATTAGTCTCTGAACCTTCTTTTTATATTAGAGATTATATATCTCTAATATAGGTAATAAAGTATATGCTGATACCTTCCCAGCTCTCCCTGTTGATGTATACCTTGCCATTTATGTCCACACCCTCCTTTCCTATTGTCCTATGTGCTTTTTTCTTCCCATCAGAAAGGCTCATCCTGTCACAGTTCTAGTAGCTGGCTTTCCATGCTCCATCGGGACTTTCCTTAAGTCTGAGAGTTTTTTTTTTTAATTCCTAGATTAAAAAACTTATGAACTTCAATGACCATGCATACAATATTCGTTAACATACATATAACACACTGTGATTATTTTATGTGTGAATATAAAACATTGTGTTTGTTTATCCAGCTAGAGCTAGACTTTGAAATATTCAATGTGGCATAAAATAAAATCTTAATAAAGTTATTAGTTAAACAAACTTTTCAATTTACTTTATTGAGCATGGCTGTGTTAATGTTGTAGAATATGTAGACAATAATTAAATTATATTGTTGTTTGTACTATAGCCCAGATGCAAATATTTCACAATTTTCAAAGTCCTTTTTATGTCAGTCACTTAATACCAAACCAAAATATTAGTATCTTTATGAATTGCATGGATTTTAAAATATAAAATTCCTCAAATGCTTACATTTATAATTAATGTATATTTTCTTAATTATGTCAGACACATTAATTTAAATAATTGAATTGTGGGTACAATTTGAATGTTGAAAGGATCACACAATTTGAGAGATAAACAATTATATATAATGTAAAATCAGCCTTCCCTGTTTCTATTAATCAAAACTTTGAAGTCTTTTTGATAATGGAGTCAAGTGGTAAAAAGTATTGTGGGCCTCAGAAATTTCTGAAGTGTCAGTCACATTTTGAGCCCTGCCTTAACTGATTATGGAATCTGCATGAGCATGAGTTGCTTGCCACCATCCTGTGATGTGTTCCTAATATCAGAAAACACGAGGTACAGAATCCAGGTGGCAGCTTGGTACTCTACAACTTGCTGAAGGAAGGAGACATCACAAAGCCACAAGCCATCACTCCCAGTCCATTTTGTTCCCAGTCATCTGGCATAGCAAATCATGAAGGCTCAGATTTTGAATTGTAAACTGATGCTCTCAAACGTGCAGCTCTGTGCATCATTACCATGTGCAGCTCTGACATGGAGCTGGGACATGGAGGGATCAGTCAAACAGTAGATTGTTAGAAGGTTGGCATGCTTCTATGCATGGAGGAAACTTACATTGAAAACCTTTTCAGAAACAAAAAATCTTTTATAACTACAATTCTCCCATGACATCATATCGATCGTATGTTCTAAAGTCATCATGGGGAACAGAAGGAACGAGAACATTGGTTCCTAAAGTTTACAAAATTGCCAAGATCAATTGCAGGTCCATCTTTATGCAATAATGTGCTGGCTGTCGTGGATGCAGGCTAACCTCTAGCTCTTTATTTGTCAGGTTGCCTAAGATGCATCCTCCTAGGTTGCCTCTGCTGGGAGATAAAAGACGGGCTGTAACTGAAGAGCTCAGCTGGTGGGACCACTTGGACTTCAATCATTTTTAACTTCACTTAGAGTCAAGATAGGAAAGAACAGAACTGAGTTTTATGCGTTTTTAGTAACTTCAGTGTGATAAGCTATACTAAATGTATTAATTTATTGCGTCGAGCCATTTTTGTAGAACTCTGTTGGGTTTTTTTGTTTTGTTTTTGTTTTTGTTTTATGCTTTTGTGTTTTTTTTTTAAGTAACAAGGAAACTAAGGCAATAACCACTGGAGAGATGTCATGTGAAAACTGTAACAGGGCATGGATACAAACCCATCATAACCACACAGCAAGGCTAATAAACTTCCCATTGTAATTTCAGCCTTTTACTTGAGGTATAGTAAATGTCAATCTCTTTTCTCCTTGATACTAAGGTCGATTTGTTTGACAAAGAGAAAGTGCTCCCTATTTCAGAATCTAAATTCAGCTCCTCGAAGAGTTTCAGGATGTACAGTACCACCTGCAGACATTTCTAACTACGGGATTATCAGAATGCCCCCACTGGGTCTGCTTCTATCAATGATGATCACCAGGAGCTAAAGTTGGTTTCTGTTGGAGACTGTAGACTGAAGCTAGCTGTAGCAGGAACTCTTGTCAGCAGTAGTTGCTCTGAGAAGTGGTAGCTCACACCAGGTTGTCTCACCACATCCTTTCTCCTATCAATGCAACATCTTGGTAGCAAGGCAAACTGTCATTGTCATCCATCATGGGCTCTTCAGCCTTGGGCAGTTTTGTATGCTATAGTTTGGGCTGTGCCCTCAACCCATGGTTTACATTACCTAAGGTTATGAAATATTCAGCCTCCTTTTTATTTCCAGTGAACATGATCCCCTCATAGAGGTGGGAACAAAGAAGTACTTGCTGTCTCCTGGAAGAACCTATGTTGAAGTTTAATGCAGCATTATCTTAGAATCTCCCTTCTTGGGCTTAGGAGGATCTAAATAAATTAATATCCAGGGAGGTGCCAACATTTTTTTTCAGTGATTCTAAATAGTTACAAGAAGGAATATGTTGGAAGAAAACCCTTCAGAGTTCATGTAATTATCACTTACCACCACTCCCCAGTTAACACTGCATGGGACAGACAAGTCTCCCCACTGATGTCTGGATGAAGGGAGGATCCAACATATAGGGCTGGGGTGGTATTCTTTATAAGTTAGAGTTTTGACTGAAAAAAAAAAGATCACTTCAAGCCTACAAGACCTGATTTTCCTCTGAATCTCGCTGGACTCCTCACCTGTCATTAGAATATGCATCAGAATTATACTCTAATGCATGTAGGGCATATATTAGTAATGCAGGGATGGGTGTCTTGGAAACAGGTATCTTGTTGAGTCATCTATATCTTCCGATACAGTGAATTTCTAGGCAGGAGGTGCTCTATAAATATCCCTTAGCTAATTAAATCAGATGCTGTGTTATCTAGGAAATAAAACCACCTCTTACTGTGCAAGTTTTGCAACATAAGATATGGTACAAAGCAAATTTATTAAGATCTGTCTAGTTACTGAGTGTGAAACACATTGACCTTTAAGATCATTGTAGTATATGAACATTATAGACAAGGCATATAACCACTGACTCTCCAGTCCCTTTGCTCACTATTTACTGCTCCATTGCAATTTGAGATCCAAATCTTGAAATTTATTTAAGAAGTCAAACCACATTAGAGTCCCATCATTCCATCTACCTTTCTAATTAATGAATCACAGCACAAATGAAGCAAGTTTTCAGTTAATGAGCTACAAATAAATCTATGTGTAGATACTAATTACCACTAATATACAAATTAGTTACACTCCAGGTTTGTTCTCTTTGAATTTACATTAATTTGTCTCCTTTACCCTAATCAGTTAAGTCTCATCTAGAGATAATTGTAGGGATGTGACTTCCAGGATGGAGTCTACAGAACACAACCTTAATGGGTGACATCATTAAATAAAAACAACCCGGCAATTATTTAACGTCTTAGTACATGGCTGAAGGCCATACAGAAATGAAGAAACATTTATTCAAGGAAATCTGTGGTCAATTAATGTAGACAAGGGCAGTAAGAATATGCAAAGGAGGGAAAAAAGGTTTCTTCAATAAATGGTGCCAGGGTAATTGGATATCCACATGAAAAATTAAATGGAAAATGGACTTATCATTATATTCTATAATGATATTATATTCTATAATGATAAGTTTGAATAGATTAAAGACAAGCAGGAAAGATATGAAACCATAAAACACTTAGAAGACAGGGGGAGAGCCCTCAACATTGTACTTGGTGATGGGCTTTATCTAGAGCACCTGAAGTCCAGGCAAAAAAGCAAAAATCAAGTTGGCTAGGTCAAACTATAAAGCTTCTGCATAGGGAAAAAAATGTAACCTAAATGGAAAGACAACTCTAGGATGGAAGAAAACTTGTATGTCACATATATGGTAAGAAGTTAATACTCTATACAATGGAATTCTATTCAGATATTAGTTTTGATTATGAGCCTATCCTTTAATAGTTGAGCCATCTCTCCCCATTCAGCTATTAAAAACAAGGCATCATAAAATTTGCAGGCAAATGAATGAAATTTGAGAATATCATCCTGACTGAGGTAATGCAGACCCAGAAAGACATGTATGGTATGTGCTTACTTATAAGTGGACATTAGCAATAGAGTGCAGGACAACCATGCTACAAGCCACAGACTCAAAGAAACTGGGTAATAAAAAGGGTTCAAGGGAGGATGTATGAATCTCAGAAGGGGAAACAAAATAGTCATTGGAGGTGGATGGAGAGAGGGAACTGGGTGAGAGAGGGAGTGAGGGGGGATATGGGATGGTGATCAGGTGTGGGGAGAAAGGGGCAGGAGAGGGCTGGGAGTAAGAATAAAAACTGTGGGGGGTATCTCTGGGGTTAGCTGAAGATCTAGGATAAGGGAAGTTTCAAGGAGTCTATGGGTATAACTCTAGCTGATATTCTTTCCAGTAGAGGATTAGAGACTGAAGTGGCTACCTCCAGTACCTAGGGAGGACTTCCAGAAAAAGGAGGGGGACATCAATCAACCTAGAAAACCTTCAACTCAAAACTTTTCCTGCCTACAAGATGTGTATGGATAAAGATGGAGCAGAGGCTGAGGGAATGGCCAACCAATGACTGGCCCAACTTGAGACCCATTGCATGGGAGAGAGCCAATCCCTACACTATTAATGATACTCTGCTGTGCTTGCAGTCAGGAACCTAGTATAACTGTCTCCTGAAAAGCTTCATTCAACAGCAAATAGAAGCAGATGCAAAGACCCACAGCCAAGCATCAGGCAGAGCTTGGCAGTCTTGGAGAATAGTGGGGGGTAGAAGTGAGCGAGCTGGAGGGGTCAAGGACACCACAAGAAGACCTACTGAGTCAACTAACCTGGGCCCAGCGGAGCTCACAAAAACTGAACCACCAACCAATGAGCATACAGGGGCTGGACTTAGGGGGCATATATATTTGTAGCAGATTTGGAGCTCAGCCTTCATGTGGGTTCCCTAACAACTGGAGTGGGGGCTTTCTCTTACTCTGTTGCCTGCCATTGGATCCTTTCTCCTACCTAAAGTGCCTGGTTGCATCTCAGAGGGAGAGGAGGTGCTTAGTCCTGCTGGGACTAGATGTCCTGGGGTAGAGTGGTACCAAAGTGGGGCTTCCCTTCTCAAAGGAGAAGAAGAGCAGGTATTTGTAAGGGCGGGACTGGGAGGAGAGGAAGGACTAGGCTGTGATTGGGATGTAAAGTAAAATTTAAAAGTAAACTATTTTAAAGTAAAAATTTAAAAGAAAAAAAAGTTAATATTCAAGGTAATTCAATGGAAGTTCTGTGAGTCAATAACAAAGAATAAATAATTGAATTTATAAATGGGCAAAGGAGGCCTAAAAGTAAGTACATATATTTACACTGATATGTAGAATCTAAAAACAGCTAAATCAAGCAGTAGAAATCAAAACAGCTGAGCCAGACAATAGTAGCACACTCCTTTAATCTCAGCACTTGGGAGGCAGGGGCAGGCAGATCTCTGAGTTCAGAGCCAGCCTGGTCTACATAGCACATTCCAGGACAGCCAGGGCTACACAGAGAAACTCTGCCAAAAAAAACCCCCCAAAACAACAAAACAAAACAAATCAAAACATTTATAAGGAACCAGGGAATGTAGAGGAGGTTGGGAGAAATAGGCTGACAGATACAGAGTCACAGTCAGATAATTTATAGTAGTACAATAATTACCATCAAAACATTGTATGATAGAATTCAACAAAGCTCAACAAGAGGATTTCTAATGTTCTCACTGCAAATAAATAATAAATACTGGTGATGGCAAATAGCGCACATATCTTGAGTTGAAAGATGCAGTGTATAAATGTACTGAATCATGACGATGTATTCCTTAAAGCTATGTAATCACTGCCAGTCAACAGCAAATAAGAATGTTTCAAAATCAAAAGGACCAAAGGACTAGAGTAGACATTTCTCCCAATTAGGATATGACAGATGACCAATGTACATATAAAAAAGGTGTTCAAAATTACTGATCATTACAGAAAGACAAGTTAAGACAAAATGACATTATCACTTCACTGGTTTAAATAACTACCCACCCCCAAAGAAAGATGACTCACATTGTGTGGAGAAGTTGGGGAGAGGGAGCCCTCACATATTGGTAGAGATCCTTGCTAGTTCCGTACCTGTGCAAAACTACTCAGGAGTTTCTCACAACCATTAAAGTTAGAACTACCATATGGTACAGCAATCCTGCTACTGAGGAGATAATCAAAGGAAATGCAATCACATCAAAGAGATACCTGCTGTCATGTTTACCACTGTGCAGTCTCTGCAGCCAAGGTAGGGCGAGGCGCCAAGGAAGCACTGACGGTGTGTGCAGCAGGTCCCATTCAATCACAGAGGGAAAATGTGGAGGACACTAGGGACGATGGTGCTAAATGAAGAAGCCATGGCAAAGGCAAAAGTGCCACCCCATTCACCTGTGGAATTCAAAGACGTTAACTCATAAAATTGCAGCAGAGTAAGGGTTCCTCAGCATGGGGTGGGGGGTGGTGCAAGAGAAAACTATCCACCAAAGGGTACACCATGTGTCCATGTGTCAGTGTGAACAGGTCCTGGAGATCTAATTCAAAACAGAGATGGTGATAGATCTATCAATTAATGTGATAATCATTGTGTAGTGCTTGTGTATATTAAACCAGTACATTCGATGTTTTCTATCTGCAAAAAGCTATTGGGATTTGCTGATAGTGGCGAGTAATTATAACAAACTCCAGTCCACTCTTCCTCACCCTTTACCCTTCCCTCAGCATGCTGGAAGCTTGACTCCAGACGAAACTCTCTCCCACAAAGCACTCAAGTGCTATTGAATTTCTCTAGGATAAATAAATGGCCAATGTTTTCCAACTGTTCTTAGCTGTCTCTTCAGAGGCAAGTTTCCAGATCAGTGTGGCCAAGATATCAAGGACTTCTTCCTTCCAGGAGCCCCACTGAGAGCTCCACTGGTTCGACCAGGAACAGAAAGTTCAATCATCCTTACCTCAGCTTTCTCATAGGGAGAATACTGCACGCTGGGAGCGGAAAGTTACGGGGACAGCTGTTACTGTTGATGCTTAGCGTCCATAAAGCAAGATTGCTATGTAGGAGAGGTGGATTATTGCCCTTATTTTCAGAACCAGAGAGTGGCTCAGGAACTTGGTCACAGCATGTAAGAGCCCACCCTCTGAGTTGATTCAGAGCAGTGTGACTAGGAAACTCTTCTCAGAGAACAGTGGACTTTGCTGACAACACTTAAGACCATTGAGGCTGGCTCAGTAGAAGCAACCAGCACCACAGGTCACCTACGTCACCTTAGATAGCCAGGAGAAGGAATAACTGTGAAGATGAGGAGTTCCTCCCCGAGCCAGACTTCAAGAGCTCAGACTATGAAGCAATTCATGCGCTGAGGCACTGGTTGAAAGACTACCAGCAATTAGTGAACTTTACAGTGACCCTACCCAAGGCAGGCTTACAGCAATCACAATGGAACATAAAGCCCCACAAAACTCAGGCACTCACGCCAGATGATTGAGCCTATGCCCAAGGCTACAGTCCCTACGGATGCCACCAGTTTGTACCGTGGGCAATAGCTTCTGTTAAGATATACCAGCCAAGCTACTTCACAAAGAATGTTAGTAAATGATCATGGAAAGAGGGGATCAGTATTTGGAGTTGCTTTAGTATTAAAAGTTCTGTTTTCAACAACAAAACCTATGAGATATCTTTAAAACTCATTAGCATAATCCAGGGCTGGAATATGAAATTGGGTTTTAGAAACTGCCTATAAGACAACAGATCAGACTAGGTAGGTCTTTAATGCAGCCACATCACTTTGTTTGAAACTAATGGAAACCAGGCTTACAGAAGTAAAGGAAGGGACAAAGAAATAAGGAACCAAAAAGAATGAAAATGAAGAGAAACCGCAACCGATGAACTAAACAGGAGTTCTAGAGTTGAAAGTACAGTAATTAAAATAAAACGTTCAGTCCTGATTGGAAAGCTGATCTGAACTGCCCAGTGAATCAGATCTGATTTAGACTAAATCAGAATTTAGACTAATTGGATTTAGACTAAATCAGAATGATTTATATTTTGTCTATGTGATATAAAGTAATGGAGGGATCAATAGGGAGAAGTGAGAAGAGTCCTAAAGAAACGTGGTCCACCCCCCCGAGAGCACTTATAGATGTGTAGGAAGGCATCTGAAGGGAGGATAATGGGAAGGAGCCAAAAACTAACAGTGGCTGAGGAGTCCTCAGATTGGATGGAAGATGGTACTCTGTATATTAAAGAAATTCAACATGGTCTAAGAAATGTGATATCAAAGGTTCTATAGCCACCACTTGTGGTGACTTTTAATGACGGAGATAGAGAGGAAACCTTAAAAGCTGTAAGACAAAATGACATAGCACCTTCAAGAATGGCCTCTATTATATGCCCCAGTACAGGGCCAAGATGTAGGAGTGGGTGGGTAGGGGAGCAGGGCGGGGGATGGGGGAGGGTATAGGGAACTTTTGGGATAACATCTGAAATGTAAATGAAGAAAATATCTAACAAAAATGGGGAAAAAAAGGAATGACCTCTAAAACAGAGCTGCTGAACAACAGGGCCACAGAATGGACTGTAGCATTTAGGGCTGAAGGAAAAACAAAAGCCCGCAACCAAAAATTTATGTATGCCAACCATCTTGCAAAATGGAAGGCACAGTCATAACATTCCCAGACAAAGCAGAGAGAATTTGTACCTATTAGAATTCCTCACAGTGGATATAGTAAAGTGTGTTCTTTGGGATAAACGTGAGCAATCAGAGGGACTCATTTAAACCTTCGTGAAAAATCGAAGAGCCCTGAGAGTTAATTAAGGAATTATGAAGACAGCACACACACCAAGCCCTCTCGTTTTGTCTTAACCCACCTAAGAAGCAGCTGCGTGAGACGGTATGCAAATCATCACAGATGGGAATCTCTAACTTACAGAAATGTGATTGATCTGATCATCACAGCGAATGGGAGGTGAGAGGAACAAAGCTGTGCTGAAAAGACATCATCTGTGACCCAAAATTTTAGGACTAGATAAAAAGGACCAGGAATGGTAAACAAACTGAAGAGCATCACACACGTGGGGGCACACAGCGGATCACCTTTCCTCCATCAGAAGCTAGAGAAGACAAGAACTACATAAATGACGTCAGCAGCATACTGCGTTACAACACAGGTGGCTGTGGTGTGCAGAGCACCAGTAACATAAGAATGAAGCAGTTGACTTCCAAACATTGGGAGAAAGCTAGCACAACCTAAAATGGGGACTGAAAAATTATGCTGGATATGGTGGTCATAGAGGGACCCCTAAACAAAGAATTCAAACATCAGGAAGCATTGTTAGAAAGGATTCCTTAAGGCAAGAGAAGCAGAGAAATAAAAAGAATGGAAGGAAGGAAGGAAGGAAGGAAGGAAGGAAGGAAGGAAGGAAGGAAGGGAGGGAGAGAGGGGGAGAGAGAGAGAGAGAGAGAGAGAGAGAGAGAGAGAGAGAGAGAGAGAGAGCTTGAAATAGATCATTATGTGTTGGCATGTGTCTCTCCCCAGATTCCTGTGTTACAGTTCTGAGCCCTGGTGCCTCAGATATGACAATCTGGAGCCAGAATTTTTTTTTTTCTGCAGAGGTATTTACTTTAAAATGAGGTCATCAAAGTCATGGTTGAACTTAATCCAATATGTCAGGTGTCCTTCCAGGGAGTGTGAATTTGGACACAGTTTCAGATAGAAGGAAGATGACATGAACAGGATTGAGGGCACAGTCACTTTCAGGCCAAGGACAGAATTCAGGTCACCTGCTTCTCTTACAGCTTTCAGATCTCTCCAAACCTACCAACATGTTGGTTGATCTTGAGCAGCTAATCTCCAAAACTGTGAGACAACAAGCTTTTATCATTTCAGTCACCGATGTTATGGTAAATTTTAAGGTAGCCTTGGCAAATGGATACACATGAAAAACAGAAAACCAAACGCCATTTGCAACTATGACTGTACCAGCAATCACACACAGGGGAAGGCCACACAGAGTTTCAGATCCAATAAAATGACTATACTCTATAGCACATTGCCTGCAAGAGACACACTGTACATCCAAAGATGTAAACACTTTGAAAGTAAAGGGATGAGACACAGTCTTCCTTAACAAAATTGAAACATTTATATCAGGCAAAACAGACTTTTATACAGAAATCTTCCTGAAGGTGAAGAGAAAAATGTCGTGCTGAAAGGGGTGTTCCACTAGGGAGCCATACATACATAGAGCATGAACCAAAACTGAAATGAAGGAAAAAATTTTAAAAATGAAGTCAGAGACTCAATGATAATAGTGACAGCCTTCAATGCATCATTTTCAATACCAGAAGGAACAATAAAGCAGACGGTCTAAGAAGAAGAGCCGAGTAAAGCTTAAACGAATTATACCTGACAGGTCTACAGTCCCTTCATCAAACGACTGGTGAAGCAAGGACATAGGAGACATTCTCCAGCTACACCATACGTTGCATAAGAAAAAAAAGAATCAACAAGTTAGAAAGGCTGTAAGCCTATGTATGTATAAATATGTATTATGTAACATACTCTATCTATGATGAAATAAGATATGAAATGAATATCAAATGCAATTAAGTGACTTAACTATATTAAATGGCACACTACTCAATAACCAATGGGTCAAAGAATAATCAACAAAACAAACCACATTGAGATAAAAATTTACACATAATACAGCAAAACTTAAAAGAGTCAGCTTAAATGATACAGAGAGAAAAAAAACTAAATTTATTATTTAAAATAAAAAAGAAATACTTCTCACTTGATGCCCTGTCTTTCTGCTGGAGGTGGGCTCTACAAGTTTCATCTCCCCAACATAGGGCATTACATCTAAGGTCCTTCTCTTTGAGTCCTGAGAGTCTCTCACCTCACAGGTCTCTGGTACATTCTGGAGGGTCCCCCTAACCTCCTACCTCCCAAGGTTGCGTGTTTCCATTCTTTCTGCTGCCCTCAGGGATTTCGGTCCTTTCCCCCCATCCAATACCTGATCACATTCCCCTCTCTACCCCACTATCCACTTTCCTTTCCAGTTTCCTCCCTCCCCACTTGTGGTGGAAGGGGTTGCCATGCCACAGTCAAAACTCTGACCCATAATTGTTCCTGTCTTTAAGAACTGCAGAGATGGAAATGGAGAGGAGCCTGAGGAAAAGAAGGTCCAGTGACGGGACCAAAGTGGGATCCAGCTCAATGGGAGGTCCCAAGACCTGACACTATTATTGAAGTTATGGAGTGCTCACAAAACGGAACCTAGCATGACTGCCCTCCGAAAGACCCAACAAGCAGCTGAAAGAGTCAAATATTTACACTCAACCAATGGACTGAAGCTGCTGAACCCTGTGGTTGAATTAGGGGAAGGCTGGAAGAAGCTGTGGAGGAGACAACCTTTAGGAAGACCAGCAGTCAATTAACCTGGACCTCTGAGATCTCTCAGATACTGAAATACCAACCAGACAGCATACATTAGCTGATATGAGACTCCCAATACATATACAGTCATGGTTTAGTCAGAGAAGATACACCTAACCCTCAAGAGACTGGAGGCCCCAGGGAGTTTAGAGGTCTGGTGGGGTGGGGTTGGGGACATCCTCGTGGGGCCGGGAGGCTGGGAGGAGGTATGGGATGTGGAACATTTGGAGGGAGGACCGGAAGGGGAATAAAATCTGGGGTTTAAAACAAACAAACAAACATTTCTCAAATCAATGACTTAGTCTCCTGTTGTAAGAGTTTGGAAGCAGAAAACACAAAGCATAAAATAAATAGAAAAAAATAACAAAACTTCAAGTAGAAATTAATCAAGCGGAGAACAGACAAATGATATAGGATATTAAGCAAACACCAAGTGATTTGAAAAAAACCCAACCTTCAACAAAACTGAGAAACTGAGAGAATGCTCACAATACTAAAACCAAACTAGAAGATGGGCTATATCTAGTAACCACATTGAAATGAGAAGAATATGAAAGGGCACTATAAACAATTGTCAACAATTGTATGGCAACAAATTAAGCAATATGGATTAGATTTAAAAAAAACTAGAAAAATGTAAAGCAGACGTGACTCAGGCAATGTTTTAGCTTGCTTCCTATTGCTTTGATGAAACCATAACCAAAAGCATCTTGAAGAAGAGAGGGTTTGTTTGGTTTATCCATCCCCACCTAGTCATCAGTGAGGGAATTCAGGACAGGAGCTCAAACAGGAACCTGGAGGTAGGAACTAAAGCAGAGGTCATGGAGAAATGCAGCATACTGGCTTGTTCTTCATGAGTTGCTCATGCTGCTTTATCGTAGGACTCAGGACCACTTCCTAGGAGTGGGTACAGCCCTCGGTGGGCTGAACCCTCCCATATCAATCATTAATTAAGAAAATGCCTCCATAGACTTGCCTGCAGGCCACTTTGATGGAGGCATCTTCTGAATTGACGTTTGTTCTTCACAAAGAGGACCCTGACTGACTTGTGTCAAGTTGACAAAAACCAACCAGCGTGGAAGGCAGGAGCAAATCAAAGTAGACCTGTAGAAAAGCAAAAATATTAAGTAATAGTGATTATAGTTATAGTACACATGGGAACTATGCATATAGAAAAGCACAGGACCAGATGGCTTTACTGGTGAATTCTACCCAACAGTAAAGAATACATAGTGATAGGTCTCAAGGTCTCCCAGAAGACAGAAGAGGAGAAGATTTTTCCCCTCATTTCAGATGTCAGGATAATACTGCTACCAAATCAGATAAAAAACCATTCTGAGGAAAGACAATGAGAAAACTCTAAAGCATCATCTCTAATAAATATATACACAAACCTCAAAAAAATTTAACCAGTCAGATTAAGTCACCCATAGTAAAGATTAAATTTATGGCTAACATGAAAAAGATTAGATACCATAACCAAGTAGGGATTTATCTCGGGAATACAAGACTGATTTGGTATCAGAGCATCAGTTAGTAAAACACACATATAGGTGAAAAAGACCTTTAATAAGGATTGCTTCAACAGCTGTTGGAAAAGCCCCTACCGAAACCCTTCTTGTGATTAAAAGGAAAAACAATACAAAACAAAATACGACCACCACCACCACAAGAATCGAGGGAACAGCATCATTCAGAAAGGATCACCCAGGCTACTCTAGACCTGTTGTCCTCTTGGCAGAGCAAAATCTCGATGCTTCCTCACAAGCCGGGTTAGGACGTAGGTGACCATGGATTCTCACAAATCAAACACTTTTTGTTTGAGGACATTTAAACGAGAAAACAAAGCAGAAGACAACAGATCACAAAGGAAGAAGTGGCAGTTTACAACCCACTGTGTATAAAGAAAACTTGAAAACACCTTCTAAAAACAAACAGAAATGTTGGGTAGGTTCGGCAAGTTGTCAGAATCTCATGGTGATAGGAAAAGAAAAAAACAAACCAAACGATAACAACAACAACAACAAAACCCAGTATTGTAACACAAGGGCAATGAATTATTCAGAAAACAAGATTATGAAAGTCTATTTACAGTAACATCAAAGAAAGTAACATAGGAATAAATTTCAAAAATGAACTATTAAACTTGTACTCTGGAAAGTCTAAAACACTACTGGAAAATAACTAGAAGACCCAATTAAACTGAAGGCGCTTGCGGCTAGGCTTTGGAAGATTTAGTGTTTGAAGATGCTGTGTTGGTTAGATGGCTCCTTGAGAGTCACTTGGGAGTCACTTGAGTATCCTTTGATTCATGGGCCTTTGAGGACTCAGCCAGTGTGGCTGGCACCATGTCCAGGGTTGGGTCCATGAAGAAAGCAAGAGTGCGACCCCTACCCTCAACCCTGCCTGCTCTCTGGTTCAGTGTGCTCTGAGGCACAGCATCAAGCTGCCACTCACTGACATCCCTGCCCTGATGTGAACTGGGAGGCATCCTAAATGCCTGACTCTGCCTTTGTCTCAGACACAGGAAAAGAAACTGGGACAGATGGTGAAGCCTCTCAAATTGCCCTACAGAGTCAGCACACCCATTATCAAATTCAAACTGGCCTTATTTTTTTTTAGAAAAATTGAAAACTAGATCCTACAATTCAAAGGAAGTATAAGGGACTCAGAAGAGCAAAAATATCATTTAAGAGGGAAAAAAGTATCTTTTACTTACTCGTTGTCTTAGGGTTTTACTGCTGCGAACAGACACCACAACTAAGGTAACTCTTGTAAAGACAACATTTAATTGGGGCTGGACATGGCAGTGTCCAGGCAGGCGTGGTGCTAGTGGAGCTGAGAGTTCTACAGCTTCAACTGAAGGCTGCTAGCAGAACACTGGCATCCAGGCAGCTAGGATGAGAGTCTTTTTTAAGGATTTATTTATTATATGTACTGTATTATATGACACTGCAACTGACTTCAGACACACCAGGAGAGAGCATCAGATCTCATTACAGATGGTTGTGAGCCACCATGTGGTTGCTGGGATTTGAACTCAGGACGTTTGGAAGAGCAGTCAGTGCTCTTAACTGCTGAGCCATCTCTCCAGCCCATAGCCCACATCCACAGTAGCACACCTACTCCAACAGAGCCACACCTTCTAATAGTGCCACTCCCTTGCCTAAGCATATACAAAGCATCATACTAGTTTTAAATTTTTACTCTAAGGCGGGCGTGGTTGTGGATGTCTGCATTTCTAGCAATTGAGATGCATAGGAGGAAAGATTACGACAGGTTAACTCAGGCTAGCCTGGGTTATACAAAGAGGTTGAAGCCAGCCGAAGCTGCACAAAGAGACCGGGTCTCAGCGGAAGACAAGACAAAAGCCCCATAGAACTCTCAACAGAAGAAGTCAGCAGAGTGGAAATCAGAAAAATAAAACCTAGAACTTAGACTTTACCCTACACTTATATTCAGTCAATTTCCAACTAGAATGGTAAGACAATTTAATAAAGAAAATATTTTTGTCAACAAATAGCAACACTACAATTATAGAATCACATGGAGAAAATGAAATTGGAGCCTGCCTCATATACACACAAAATGAATTCCGCAAATAGATCAACAAATTAAACGCAAGGGCTGAAATTTGAGACAACAAAAAGAAATTACAGATGTAAATCCCCATGACCTCGAATTAAGTTGTAGCTGCGTGGGTATTCCAATAAAAGCCCAAGTTTAAAGAAAGAGAGAAAATAACGTGTCAATTGGATTTCAACACAATCTAATGCCTTATGATAAATGGTCCACCACTGAGAAGGGAATGGGATGGTTCACATTCAGTGGACTGAATGCAGTGGCTCTTCTCTAGGGCCTGTGACATTCCCAGCCAGAGGTTCTTGGTCCTGTTAACCCTGCTAGGCATTAGCTCCACAGAAACACGTTACATACATGTTTGAAGTTTTCAAACAAGAAAAAACTGATAATTCAGTTTTGGCTGGGGCTCAGTGGTGGCACGTTTGCTAGTGCTAAGTCCTGGGTTTGATCCTAGGATACCATGAAAAAGAAAAATAATCTACTTGTAAGTCACTCAAATCTATTATTAAGTTTATTACTTATTATGTTTATTAAAATTCCATTTGCACACATGTGTGTGATATATAAATTATGCCTTAATATGATATACATATCAAGTTATATATAGAAGATAGCTAGACCATGTTTGTTTATATAAAACACGTTCACTCCTGATTTGAGTTATCAAAGTGTCAGAGAAGCAAGCTTGCAATTCCTGATTGCTCTGAGCTTCTGTGGGAAAAAAATGGCTTGTGACAGAACAGTGTTAGCCTTAAGGGATTAGAAGAAGTGCTAACATCAGAATAACCTAAAGCTTGACATCTAAATCTCTGCCCCTGGTAACATGGGGACTTGCTAAGAACTGGCGATTGTGAGTGACTCCTGGACTTTAAAGTAAGAAGGGACTTGAGACACTCTTAAGAAAGGTTCTCGGGGAAGAACTTTGTATTAGTATGGGTTTCCCCAGGGCAGGCCCCAAAGAAGGACTTGAGTAGTAGCACTCCAGGATCACAAGTGGGAAATAGAGAAACCGAGGCAGGAAGAAACCAGGAAAGTATACAATTAAACAGGATTACTGAGGAGAGCAATTGGGACTTGATCCCGCTGGGGATGTTCTGAGAAGATGTAGGGTATGCCTCTATGTTGCACTGAAGTAGAACAGACCACACAGGCTGGTCCAGATCCTATCTGTCCTGGGTGGGTGGGCCTCTGGGACACTGATTCCCCACATCTAGGCCATGTCTTCCTGCTGTGGTACTCTCTCTACTGAATGAACCCTGCATGCCCAAGAAGAGATGTGAGAGTGGAGGACAGGGCAGCTATCCAGCCTCTTCAATTACTCCCCTAATGGGAATCAAAAAGTTTAACCCTCTCATCACAGGACCCATAGACCTACATGCCACCATCTTGGCTTCATCTCTAGATTCTATACTCCCAGATTCTAACTTCCACTGTGGCTGTGAACCTCTCTCAACTCTGTAAGTGTATCCTGCCTCTGAGCCATGGCAAATGAGACTTACTTCCAGATATGTCTGCCCTTTTCTCTCTTCCTTCCTTCTCTCTATGTCCTTCCTTTCCAATAGGTTAAGCTCCATTCCAGCACCACCACTTCCTCTGGGAAGGTTTCTCTGATAACCCCAGGGTAAACTAACTTATTTTCTGTCTGTTCTTAATACTCTGTTCATGCCTCTTGCAGTAGATACTGATCCTGAGGGTTGTTTCCTGGACATTAGTCATGGAGTGGGTATTTTGTTGTTGTTGTTCTCTCTCTCTCTCTCTCTCTCTCTCTCTCTCTCTCTCTCTCTCTCTCTCTGTTTGTGTGTGTGTGTGTGTGTGTGTGTGAATGGTGGGAGTGGAAACCAATTTTATCTAACAAAGAAAAAGTTCTCTATAAAACAAGAAGCAATGTTAGTAACTACTGGTAAAAACACTATCACATTTTTCCTGCACATTTATCATTTAATTCAACTCCATAATGAAGGTTTAAACATTAAATTTTCTAGATGCATACCTGTGATTCCCGCACTCAGGAATTAATGCCAGGAGACTGCTGGGTTATCAGTTAGTCTAAGTGTAAGACCCTGTTCAAACAACATAACAGTAACAACAAAAATAATACCTCTGTGTTCTGTGTTTGGGTATTCTTTGAGTGGTTGGTTGATTGCTTGGTTGGTTATTAATATCCTAACAGACAAGCTGATGCAGTCTCATTTGCTCTCTGCAAGTGAGGGCTTGAAGAACCTTATTTGGTCACAAAGAATAAAGTACACACAGGGTTAAGACTCTGGCTGTGGCGTCCTAAGTGTCTGGTTTGAGTTCTATCAATAGGATTGGCCAGCCATGTGACCTTGAGCAATAAATAATGCTCTCTAAGTCCTAGCAGAATGCTGGCTGCACAGTAAGAGCCCAGCAGCTGGTAGCAATGGTGATTAGTGTTATATTCTCCACAAAAGTAATATTAATTTGATCATTTCCCTGCTTTAATCTTGCTGTCAGAGGCTGACTAAGGCATCACCAGGGGCTTTGTACACTGTGTGCAGGAAAAGCATTCAAGAATGACGAGCCCTGTGAGGTTATGGGAGAAAGCAGTGCTTTTCATTGGACAGACAAGAAAACCCACACTGGGCAGGGTTTGGTGACCTGCTTCTGGTCACGTAGCCAGGCTAGGCAGAGCTGAAACTCTAAGTAGGCCCTCTGATTCCAACACCAGTTCCCCCCACACAACACCCTCTGGGTGTTACTGTTTCCGTGTCCCACAGAGTTTCCAGCTGTTTAAGATCAAATAGGACTTTGGACGCTAAGGATGCATCCTGGGACAGCCTGTACCTCTCTTTCCATTCATTCATAGTTTGCTGGGATTTTTAACTCAGGGACATTCTGCTCATGTCCCAGCGGGTTCACTTGAGGCTCTCTTCCAGCAGATCAGCTCCCACAGAGGCAAATGTACCTTTGGACAGTGTGGCTTTTGTAAGACTGGTCTGCAAGTGCCACCAACCCCTCACACTCCCAAGGCTCGTAGATCCAGGGGGTAGGGTGGGGGTTCTGTTCCATGGCTGTTTATCATGAAAAATGAACCTAACACTCAAGTGGACATTAAAAAACTGCAAATCTCACTGTAAATTTCCCAAGCTTGATAAGATCTGAGGACACAACTCAATGACTTTTCTTTGCAGAAGTGGACATTGGGCATGGAAATAAATAGTACTCCTTGCTCAGGCTTTCGTGGAAGTGGTTTCTTGATGTCTCCTAGGCTCCGTTCTGCCGTCTTTCCCATCAGAGACATGATCATAATTGGATATACCCTCCAGATGCCAGATGCTTCAGACTTGGAAAGCTGCTTTGCCTGTTTCCCGTCGTCATGGAGAATCGTTTTCTATGGAATCAATGGTAGTGCTCAGGCCTTCCTAAGGGTGGGATGATACTAGGAACCTGTTGGCTCATGGGGGCTTGTATAATAAGAACTTCAAGAGAAGAAAGAGGGGGGGAAAGTTGGAGAAATCTAATGTTTCAAGAGTGTTTCTCATCATTGACTGTTCAATGCACAGAGGAAAGTTCAGGGAAGGTATTCTAGTGATCAGTCAAGCCAAAAGCCAGAACCAGGAGAGTTGTTATGAAGTAATCAACCAGCTGCAGGAGTTAAATATTTCTTCTTGGGGTTCCAAGAGTAAAATTGCAGGCATCTACACTTCTAACAACCTAGTGCCCCTCTGTAAGTGAAATGGGAATCTTTTTTATAGGTGATTTTTACTTGAGTCTTTGGGATTTAATCCAGGGCCTCATACAATCTAGGCAAACCCTTTACCACTGAGCTATATCCTCAGTCTCTTCTCTACCTTTTACTTTATACATGTATCTAATGTATGTTTATCACATCCATTCCTTAATCTTTATCCACAATGACTCCCTCCCAAGACCCCTCCCAACTTGATGCTCTCTGTTACTTTTTCATATAACTACTGAGTCCCAAGGGTTCTGCCCATACTCACCTTAAGTATAGAGCCATCCTCTGGAGCATGGGCAACCTACCAATAGCCACTAAAGAGAAGTGACTCTCTGCTAGCACCCAAAGACTGCCAATAGCCCCCCAGCTGGGGTGGGTCCTCTAAAACCATGCCCCCTCCACGCTGGGACTTTGACAGGGTTGGTCTTATATGGGTAACCATAGCTGCTGTGCCTTCATGAATGCCATGGCTATGACATGTCCAGAAGATCGTGTTTCACACACTCCTGTTTATCCTCCAGCTCAGAACTCTGTAGAACAATGCCACTGTAAATGATTTTGTTCTCTGAACATCCAAGTCATTAAGGGATTAGCATTATTTCCATTCCCCTGGATGTCTTTTTAACCTACTAGAGGAATCTTGGTCGATGCAGTTCTTGAATGTTTTGATTTTTTTTAATCCTGTGGGATTTGTTGTCTCAAAACCTCCCTAGAGCTTCGGATCTAGAATTTGCTCCAATCAGAAAGACTTGAGACTTATTTAACATTCTCTGTTCCCCACCATCTGTTTTCTGGGCCTCTATTCTCATGGCTCTGTAAGCTCCCTCCAATATGGCAGTACCTTGCAGAAGGGCCAGGGGAATCTGTCCAGGGCAGAGAGTCTTGGCAGCTGGATTGACAGCTGTAAGTAGAGATGGAAGGCAGGATTCAGTGTTTATCTCAAGTCTCTATTGTCCTCTTTGGTACCCAGTGCCTGGAAGAGTCTGCACAAACAAATTAGGCAAATGAATTGAAAGAAAGAACAGGGAGTATCTGACTTAGCAAGTTAATGAGCATACTTTCTAGACTAGAGAATGTCTGCTGAGAAACCTTGATAACACCTGCATATATTTGCATGAATTACAGGACGGAGAAAGAATACCACAACATTCGATCTTTTCTATTCTTTTCAGGAACTCTTGTAAAACAAAGATCATAAATTATTTTATTCTCTGAACATTTAAAATATTAAAGGTGTTATTATTTCCATTTCTCTAGCCAGATTTTTGTTTCTGATAAGTGTCCTTCCACTCTCTCTGGTGTCCGGTCTGTCTTGACTGTGGACTACCTGGACTTGCTGCCTTATCTAAGCTCATTAGTGCATTGGCTGCACAGGAATCCAATGGAAGCAAGAGAAGAAGGGTGAGATAGAGAGAACTGAAGAGCACACAAGCCTTTAGTTCTGATTCCTGGGTCCACCATTTATCAGAGAGACTGCACAGGGTACTTAGCCTCTGGAATATAGTAGGCTTGTGTGTGCATATGATTCTGGGTAATTATGTAAGGAAGGTACCTTGAATCTGCTTATCAAAGTTAATGTGTGATGCATTTTAAGTTATCATCAACATATTGCATTGTTATGATATAGATGACCCATATATCATGCCATGTCATATCACTCAAACTTGACATATAAGATTACATACAGTAATTTTACATATAATAGTATAGTACATAGACAGCCATGTACTGATTGATTGTACACTGCCATATCTGTGCCTATGTGTATTTTGGCCAAAGTCACATGTTCCTCCGAGTCCTCCAAGCAACCCAGTGACTTTCTGTTGCAGACCTGACCTTTACTTTTTTCTCCTATGCACACTGAAAGTATAATCCAATGCTGCTCTTGTTCTTCCACCTAAACAATGTTCAACCTGTAGCCGAGTTGGCCTCTTTCCCATTCAGAGGAGGCCCTCTGAGTTCCAAATCCTGTTATGAGCCTTCTCTGAAAGATTATCAGAGTCATTTATGGACCTGGCTTTCACCTCCCCAACAGCATTCTGAACTTTTACTTATCTCCACATATTAGAAAGGAACAGTTTGGAATCATGGAAGTTTATGCTCTTACAAGTCAAGGACTAGCCAGAGTTAGTGTGAAATCATGTTTCCCTCCTTGCTCTGGGGTGGTCAAAGTCAGGGCAGCATGGGGAAGGATGAGGTTTTCTTACTCTGGGGAAGAAACAAACACAGAGCCAGAGACATGGCAGGGGAAATATGGTATAGAGACAAAACTCTCAGCTTGGGCCCATGGCAAACACTGTTGATTGATATCTGCCCTCACTACACTTCTCTCTAGGTTATAAAACAACATGGTCAAGAAGGAGGGAGCCTTTCCTCTGGCCTGAAAAGGTGGAACAAAATTGGCTTATGCCACAGATGGCAATCCTATCTCTCCTTTTTTTGAGAATGATTTGAGAAAAGACAGGTGATCTCAGTTCTGACCAAAAAGACCACAGGAGCAGTTAGGGAGTAGATTCTTCTTCAAGACCTTTGCTTCCTGTTAGCAAAACCCACATGTAGATGCCATTGCTTGAGAGCCTGGTTCTTGGAGCTACGGCATTATGTGATCAGACAAGCCAATGGCCCAAGGTTGCAACAGTAAAGAGACACGGAGTGTGGGCTCGGTGAGTAGTCTCGAATTGCAAAGCAGTATGGGAAGATCTGCTTCTGGACTTTGCCTGGTTTGTGAGCCAACTGGATGTGGCTATTGCTTCAACCACTGTGTCTTTTATGTTATTGTCACTAGAGGCATCGTGCGTGATAGGCACAGTTCAATTTGTGCTTTAATTTACTGTTCTTGCACCTCCACATTGTTTTGGAATGATTTCCGTGTTCCTGGCACTGGGGTAATCTCAGCACTTAGAATGAAAGACTTTTTCAGAAAGGAAATCTTCCAAAGTTGCTGCAATACAAAGATCAGGTTCCATGGTCTGTATGACTTTTAGATGCATTACTACCACCTTTGGTTCTGTCTATGACCAAAAGATGACTAGAAAACAATATAGGGTGTGACATCTGCCAGTAAATAAATAATGACTGGTATAATGACCACTTAGAATGCCCAGAAATATCATCATCCAAATAGATATCACCATCCATGTATGGATTCAAATCATGCATACAATTGCAGAATATTTAAAGTTGTTGTCCTTGGAAACCCAGGCATGTGATTTATACATTTAGTAAGTATATCTTTAACATCTTTCATCTACCAGGCACTTCTCAGTGCAGTAGGGAAGAGAGATGGGCAGCTATGAAGCCTCTGGCCTTGAAGACTCACAGTACAAAATAGGATGAATGCCCCACACAAAGGCATCTACATGCTGTACTGTTAGCAGAAGATGACCAGAATTCTTAGACATCCATCCTTGATGAAATGATATCCATGAGAACTTCCCTTGCTTGGCCTTCCTTGCCTAAGTTTGTTTGGGGAGGCTACTTTTTGTTATTACTGCCCTTGGTCCTCAACATTCATCCCACACGTTCCAGAAACACCTGCTTCCCAGACTGTGGCTTGACTCAGAACAGCCACTTCAAGGAGAAATCAAGTTTAGATGCTAGTGAAGATTTTTAAGGGCATTTTATTTTTCTATGTAGGAGAATACTTAATAGAGCCAAGCTTTACCACCAAGAAAGAAGTACAAATCAAATACAAATTAAGCCTCATTTAACTTCCTTCTAACTGTGACTTCTGAAGGTCAGAGCTCCTGTACGTAATACCATTGGAAAAATTATCCTCAAGACTGCAACCCAGTTCCCATAGAGTGCAAGCCCCCAAGGACAGCAAGCTTGGCACTCTTGATTTTTGCCTCTTATCTGCCTAAAGCAGGGATTGCTGGAAACTGGTTTTCCTGTGCTACTTTCAGAAAGAGTGCTCCTCCTTCTGTGTCCTGTACATCTTCTGTATACGCTCAGATCCTTATACACCTTGCCTTCTGCTGGTGGCTCCAGCTGTATTTTTTTCCCCTTTGATAGGCATTCATGCCACAGCCTTACTGTGTAGGAATAAATCCAAACTCCCCCACTTAAAGATGTGAGATTCCACTGGAGATTAGCACCCGTGGCACATTGAAGATAGAATCTAACCACTTTTCCTCCAGAACTTCCAACATCATACACTCCCAGTTTAATCAGCTTGCATCACTGACTGCCTCCGGGCTGACCTCCTGTGGTCACTGTGCATACAGTCTCATGCGTGTGAACCCACAAGCATGCCCATGTGGTACTTAGGGCTCCGTCTGCATCTTGGTTTATGCACTCCATGAGCAGTTATTAGACTGTGACCTTTGGCCCTTTTCCGTACACTTGTTGTGCTTCAATAAAGCACTTAAAATTGTTTGTTTGGTTAAGTTGAACCCACCGAGCCAGAGGCAGCTCTTGTATCTTTTTCTTTCTCTATAGGTTAAAGTGTTACTGGGAGCCAGCCAGAGAGGACCACTCGGACACAGTTTGTAGCCAAATGAAAGTCTTTATTTCAGTCAGCTGGGACAAGCTCTGGAATTTGGGTTCTAAGTGTAGCCCCCCCCCCCCCCAAGGACTTAAAGCAAGGAGTTTTTCAAGGTTAGAAGCCACATCCTGGTATCTCACTCTGACGCTGCAGCAGGTAGGAGAATGTGTGCATATGTATGTAAGCAAGCAATTTCACAGAAGCTCAGTTAGCTAGGACATCTTGACTTCAGATTCCTGGAATAGAACTGGATAATTTTTCTAAGGGATTCTTCATTAAGGAGATCAAAGTCGAGATAAGCTTGAAATAGCCTCAGCAAGAAAGCAGGATGATATATATATATATATAAAAAATTAGAATTTATTTTATAATTACATAAAATTTATAATTTGTAATTATATAAAAATACAATTATATAGAATTAATATAATAAAATATATATTAGAAATAAAAATAAAACTGAAAGGCATTTGTGTTCATAGTACTCAGATTGTCATGATTGATATTTAGCGTGTATCCATTTTTACAAAGAAAAAAAATAGAAAAGAAAGAAAGGATTTATTTGTGTTTTATAACCTTTTCCAATGTGGCCTACTTGTAGTCCTAACATTCTGTTTTTAAAGGCGTCCTTGTATTTCATGCAAAGGAAGCACACAATTATTTCACCAGCCTCTATCGGGAAAGATATACGCAGCTCTAGTATTTAGCAATGCCGCTGTGGCGAGCTTTGGTGCTAAATCATTGCATCTCACAGGGGCTCCACTCAACTTAAATTTCCATTTTTCACAGCGCTCCTCCAGGTCTTGTTTGAATTTCCTGGTCAGAATTGCCTTATTATGCACTGCATCCTCTGAACGGTTCTTCTGAAAGAGGTACGCGTCACTGGAACAAATTGTGAGCCCTTTCCGCAGATAGGATAGGAAGAAACAAAGGCTCCATTGGCTGAAGTGGGTTGGCACAGGGAACCCAGATCTGCTGGGCACCCAGGCTACTCAGAAGCCCTGTTGTGACTCACAGTGCTATTTCCTTCTTGAGTGTTATTTGCTATGTTTCTTTGGTGCTAATGACTGCAAATTGCTAATGGCTGTGAAAAGCTAATTGTTTTGCAAGGTGTTTCTGTCCTGATTATCAGGGGAGCACACAGTCACAGTTAAGCAGAGATTCATTAGCGCCTCTGACATAGTGCTCTTGGGGAATCTTCCTCTCAGGTTGGCAAAGAACCAAGCCTCTACTGACCCAGAACCAGGAGGACTGTGCCTGCCAGGCAGCAAATCAAAGCAAAGGAAAGGGGTTTGGGGAGCATGTCCCGAGAGTAAACAGAGGAAGCAGGATACAGTGTGCTGCGCTTCCAACCAATACCTGAGCAACAGAAAGCCCTCTCTTTTCAGGAAAGTCTCCTAAAATGATACCATGTACTAAATAGACCAAGCTGGACTCCATGAAGCTCCCCTATGGCCATTTCTCTTCTGAGGAGAATACTGAGACTCAAAAGAATGAGTTCCACCAAACTATTTTACACCAGAGATTAGTGTCTAAATTTGTTTGTTTGATTTGTTTTTGTTGTTGAAATGGGGTCTCACTATTTCGCTCAGTTAGACCACTAACTCACCATGTAGCTCAGGCTGGACCAATTTCCTGATGGTGGAATTACTGGTATGCACCACCATTTAAGGGCTAGAGACTGGACTCTTAATCACTATAGAGTAACACTTCCTAGAAACTCTTGGGCTAGCCTGGGTCTCTCTCTCTCTCTCTCTCTCTCTCTCTCTCTCTCTCTCTCTCTGTGTGTATGTGTTTCATTATAGCCATGGCTATCTCATGAAAGTTGGGCTGGTCAAAGAGCAAAGAAACAACTCCACACCAGTTGCACTAGTTAATGAATATTCCCTTCTGCTGCATTCCTGTCTGGAAGGTACAATGTCTCCACTACTTCCACTGAAGTCCTGTGTTCTAGGAAACCTGTATTAAAACAAGTATTAGTTTACCTGTCATTGCTCTGTCCTTTGACTTGAGTTCAGCCATGGGTTTGACAGCTAAAGTGAACGGCGATAATGCTTCTGGAACCTACCCTACTAGAAGTGGTGCTGCAGTATTTGCATGGGCTCATTAGAATCATGCAGCTTGAGAGAAAGCACTGTGGGGCATTACTATCTGCCGTCTGGAAAAGCATGCCCTTACCAATTTATTATCTCTGTCTCTCCACCTTCCCTAAACTTCAGTGGTTAGTGGCTAGTCTCACCTAAGCCCTGCCAAGCATCCTTGGCCACCTGCCTGTACTGGAGGCCACAGGCCCTAGCTCTCTCCACCTAAGATCTTACATGGCTTTTGCATTCTTCTTCCTCCAAAGAATGGTAGAAAACCCCTCTCTCCTTCCTTGTGTCTGCCTTTTCCTCCTGAGACCTGGAAGTCCTGCCTTTACCTTCTGCCCAGCAATTGGCCACCAACCTTTTTTTTTTTACTGACAAAAGAACCAATTGGGGGACAGGATGTTAGTATCAGAACCTCCCCTTTCACAGACCTTCCTCCTCAGACCCTGCCATTCCTGTTAGTCACCACTGGCCAGGGCAAAATGAGGTCTACTTCCAGGATTGCTCAGCTAATGTTGCCAGCAGCCTCTCCCCAGAACAGGACTGTCACACGGAGCAGCAGTTTACAAATGGCATTGGTAACAGCAATACATCTTGCTTGAGTTTGAAGCAAAGCCAATGACATTCAGTTTCCAGAAGTAGCCCTCCTAGGGCTCCTGGGGGGGGGGGATCCTGGGGGAGAGAGCCGATGATGGGCACTTACCTGCTACCTGTCACCCCCTTGCAGTTTCCGCAGCTAACAATTGTAACCTCCTTAACAGTCTTTGCATTTGACTCTATCCCATGGTCAATTGTGCTTTGCTAGTTTAGAATGCTACTTTTTCTCATTTGAATTACTTAAGACAAGTAAAAGTCTTTTTTTTTTTTTTTTTTTTGCCCCCAGATCCATCACCCTCTCTGCTTCAGCTTACCTTTAAAAAAGAAATCCAAATCTGATCATGTTATTTCATTGTTAAAAATATTTGGCTGTTCTCCAAAGTTTTGAGGCTAAAGTTCAAAGTCTTTAGCTTGTCAAAATGAAAATGTAAGCAGACGTCATATGAGTCTTTTTTCTAGAAGGATAGAAAAGGCCCCAGACCACAGGTAAATGTTCCCCATACTATCTTCTTGTGACAGTAGAAGAGGGTGGGCCTTCTTGGATACAAGCTGTGTGGCTAGACATAAGAATTACGTCCTCTAAAGCCGAGGCTTGAGTTAGAAGTTTCCATCTGGGTTGTATGAGCTGAAGCTTTGTCCTCTAAAATTCACATGTCCAAATTGTGGTGCCTGGTGTGATGGAATTAGGAGAGGGTGGGGGGGGGTGCTCTTTAAGAAGTAACGAAGTTTTAGGTCATGGTGTAGAGCCCCCAAGAGTGAGGTAAAGGTTTTTAATTAATGGGCCGCAGAGAACCTTCTAATCTTCCTACCATGAGAACATGGATTGTGTAACACTAGGAAACTTTTATCCAAATCATACTATACATAAATATGCCTAAAATAAAGGGCCAAGGGTCAATCAGACTCTATAAGTTTGTACCAGCATTGGCTACTCAGAAGTCTGCTGAGCCAGATTTCTTTCTTTCCTCTTATGAATTGTTACTTTGCTGATGGTGGTCCCATGCTCAAGAATCCCTACCTGATGACGTCATGGCTCACCAGCTGATAGAATTCGCTTTTACCCCTTCTACAGAAGGGCTTATTATTACAGACTAAGGCTTATTATTGTTTATGGCATTCCATTTCATCCATCAGTTTGTCCCCCATTTCTCTGGTGTCTAATGGGGACCAAAGTCTCAGGTAGGTATTTGTTGGGTAGATAAATATAATGGCCTTCAGGAAACAATAATGTTATTGAAAATTGTAGTGGCAGGAAGAGAAAGGCCTCCATATTGAGACTAGGTATGTGGGGGAGGGAGGGAGGGAAGGGCAGGCTTAAATTTCTCCTAAAAAGTAGAATGGATTAATTCATTCATTCACTTGAAACTTATTGGGTATCATGTCTATTCTCTACTAGAAATAGTATGGAATATTAGCTAATGGCTTCTGCAATCTAATACTTTAAATTTTTTACGGAAAATGTATGTATTAAATCAATATTAAGACATCTTTACAATAGAACAAATTCATCACACCTATTAGAGGAATTAAAAAATCCAAACACAGTGCTGAAGAGATGGCTCAGTAGTTAAGAACCTTGACTACTCTTCCAGAGGTCCTGAGTTCAATTCCCAGCAACCACATGGTGGTTTACAACTATCTGTAATGGGATCCCATGCCCTCTTTTGGTGTGTCTGAAGAGAGCTACAGTGTACTCATATACATAAAATCAATAAGTAAATCTTTTTTTTTAATCCAAAAACATTTTAGAAGGTAAATATATTTTTATTTTGTTTTCAGGTTTATTAAAAATATGGCATAACAGATTAAATATCTCAATGTGGTATCTCGAAATTCATCAACTGAGTTACCTACCTGAAGGTTAGAGAGATGGCCAAAGTCCAGAAGCTTCAGCGTCTCCTAGGTGCCAGGATCTCACAGACCTCAGGAACATAATTAGCTCTTCTCTCTCTTCTTCCTACAACCTGATAGACCTACCTCCCACAGTACCTCTCTGAATCTTGTTCATTAGATGCATGACCCATCTTGTTTTGAAGTTTCTTCCTGGGTATAGTGGCGATCTTCTCACACAGACACTTGTTGGTGTGGAAGTTATTACCCAGGCGCATGTAGTACTTCTCTATCTGGGCCACCTTCTTCACAGTCTTGGTGCGAACACAGCCCATGTTGGTGAGTAAAGAGGTAAATATATTAGTTTTTAATTAATTTTTAATTAAAAATCCTCCTACAATGTGTTTTAATTATATTCTTTCCTCTCCTCCAGCTTTTCTCAGATCCCCAACTCCCGATCTGTAGCTCAACATGGTGCTTTCTCATTCTCTCTCTTTAAAAGGGGAAATTAGAACAAACTGAACAACAACAAAACAAAAAGACACAAAACATACTAATCCCAATTTAATTCTCCTAGTTTCCCCCTTTGTCTCTTTATAACACTAGACTCCATTTCTCTTCCTTTGAATGATCCCCTCCTCCTCTCTAGTCCCTTACTAGCTACCTAACCTCTGTGGTTATACTGACTGAAACATATATATCTAAAGCTTAATAACATTCACATATAAAAAATCATATGATATTTGTCTTTTGTGGTCTGGGTTGTTTTTAGCACCACCAGTTACCCTGCAAATTTATTAATTTAATTTTTCTTATCGTTAAGCAAAATACTATTCTATTGTACATGTGTCCCACATTTCCACTATTCATTCATTGGTTGATGAATATCTACACTACTTTCATTTCCTAATGAAACATAGATGTAATGAACATGGATGAGCAAGTATCTCTATGGTCCTTTGGGTGTATGTCCCAGACACAGCTGGATCCGTTTCAGCTTTCTGAGGAACCTCCACATGCATTTCCGTGATGACTGTTCAAGTTTGTAGTCCCACTAGCAATGAGTAAGAGTCTCCCTTTCCCCACATCCACATCAACCCATGATATCACTTATCTTATTGATCTTGGCTCTTCTGACTTGAGTAAGATGAAATCTCAGAATAGTTTTAATTTGCATTTCTCTGATGGCTAAGGATGCTGAATATTTTTTAAAGTGTTTTCAGACATTTGTGATTCATCTTTTGAGAACTCTCAATCTAGCCTGATACCCACTTTTTAGTTGGGTTAATTGCTTTCTTGATGTTCTGCCTCCCCTCCCTTTTAAAAAAGTTCTTTATATTACAGTTTTTGATACTAACCCTCTATTAGATGTGTAATTGGTAATGAACTTTTCCCATCCTGTAGCCTGCTGCTTTGCCCCAGCGATTGTGGTCCTTGCTATACAAAACCTTTTCATCTTCACAAGGTCCAATTTGATAATTGTTGGGTTTGGTGGCTGTGTCATCGGTGTCCTGTTCAGAAAGTTCTTTCTTGTATCAGTAAATTCAAGACTCTTTCCTTTTCTACCAGGTTTAGCAAATACGGTCTTAGGTTGATTCATTTGGGGTTGAGATCTCTACCAGATGATATATATATATATATATATATAGTTGTCTACACACAGCTGTCCAGTTTGACCAGCACCATTTGTTGAAGATGCTGCTCACCAGTATGAACACTTTGTGTTCTCCACATACAATTTCTCCAGTGTGTGCTTTAAGCTGCTTTTTAAAAAAAATCAATGTCCATAAGTGTGTGGAACTATGTCTGGATTTTCAGTTCTATTCCATTGATCAGTACGTTTGTTTTTATGCTGATACTGTGCTATTTTATTACTATACCTTTGTAATACAACTTAAAATATAAGTTATTAATATCTTCTTTATTTATTATCTTTATTTAATATCTCCTTTATTAATATCTTCTTTTATTATTCAGGAATGTTTTAGCTAAGCTGGGTGGTTTGTTTGTTTCTATATGAAGTTGAAGGTTATTTCTTCAGTTGTCGTGAAGAATTGTGTTAGATTTTTGATGGAGATTGCACTGAGTCTGTAGATTGATTTTGGAAGGATGGGGATTTTCAAAATATTAATCCTACCAGTATACAAGTATGGGAGATCTTTCCATCATCTGCTGTCCTCTTTGATTTTTATCTTCACATTTCTTAAAGATTTTATTATTCAAGTCTTTCATTTGCTTATTTATAGTTAGCCTAAGATATTGATTCTGATTCTGTTTCTGAAAAGGTACTGCTTCCCTGATTTCTTTCTCAATATGTTTGCCACTTCCAAACACCTTTTCATTTATTTTATTGTGGGGGGGGGGGAAGGAAGGGGTGTGTACATATGCCATAGTCCGCGTGTGGAAGTCCAAGGACACTTTGTGTATGTCAGTTCTCTCCTTTCACTATGTGGATCCTAGCAACCAAACTCAGGTTGTCATCCTGGGTGGAAATTACCTTCCCCCACTGAAGCATCTCACTAGCTTTTTGATCGGCTACATCACACACCAAATTCTACATATGACTTCATGCAATGGGTTATAGTCAAATATAGCTGTACTAAAAATACTGCGCACCAGTATCTTTGGACTCTGTGTTGGAAATGGATATAAAATGAGGGGGATTTCATGTAGGTGTGAGATGTCACATACAACTTATCAAGTGTTAAAGTGGAATTTCAGACAATGAGCTCAGAAATTAGACTTGGAGTACTCAGGGCTTCATAGAGGAGGCAGCATCTGAGTTGCTTTTTTAATGCATAAGATTCTGGACAGTGAAAACAGCTGAGATGTTCCATCCAGAGGAGAGCAAAACAAGACTCAACTAAACTGGTTGGGGCACAGCTGATGTTAGATCTTGTAGGTAATGAGTCTGAGCTAACAGGAATCCAAGTTAAAGTTTCTAGAGATCCAAGAGGGCACACCAACGAGCTGGGTATTATAAAGGGGAGCTATTTATAAAGTCTTTCCTGAATACCAGCTCCTCTTTAATTACATCCATACAGAATCAGCAGCTCCTTCCACCATATTCCAAAAGACACACTGTGACAGCTCTTATCACATAGAGTGATGATGACTTAGTTTGTGCCGGCTTTCTCTGCCATCCCTGGAAAGATGAAGACCCAGTGTTGTTCATCACCTGGACACAGGCCCAGTGAGGGACCACCAGGATGGTCTTGGTAAAGACACTGAGAGTGAGGATAGATGGTGAGGCTGAGGCAAACTCAGTAGAGAGAAGGGTGTGCTGTGTTCTCTGTGATCTCTTCTTGACACCATCTCTGATGGTTACCAGATCTCTCTTCAGCATCCTTAGTTACATTTCTCTGCCTTTGCCATTAAGAATCAGCCCAGAATTAGAGTTCAGGGAAACCTGCCAGCTTCTGTGCCCACACAGTGCTCAACTCTTACAGTCATCTTCTGTGGTGTCACCGGCTCCTTGATTATAGAATATCCCAGTAAACCAAACTGGCACTTTCCCGATCACTCCCTTTTGGTCTAGAACAGAAGGTCCACCTTCTAATGTATGTCTAGTTCTATCATCTCTCTGCCTGTCATATCTGTCATCTATCTGTCTGTCTCATGTTACACACACACACACATACACACACACACACACACACACACACACACACACACAAACACATACACGCAGACATTCAAGCTTAGGTTTTTATAGTGAATATAGAAAATTTTGCTCTCAATTATTCATCTGTGAATCCCAGCCAGCAACAAGACCATCACTATTAGAAGCTATATGCCTGTTCTATATTTACAAAGCGTGTGCTTCACTAGGGGCTCTGCCTACTTCTGGGAGGTGAATGGAGCCATGTAGAAGTGGGTCAGGTGACAGTGTCCACTGGGAGGACTGAGCAAAGATTTCCCTATCTCTTGTTTCTTTAATTACCACTGGTGGGATGTGGTCCACATTTAGCCTCATTCCTAGAATACAGGCCACAACATAAGATGTTTCAAAAATCTCTTAAAGATGATCTGATTGCCCGGTTTTCCTGAGGTGGTACCTGCACAGCTCTTAGCAGCCACAGCTTTGTGTGCCCTGTGCTAAACCGACCCTGCAGTCTAAGGATATTAAAATGGAAGAACTGGGCTTTGTTTCTTCTCTGCCCCAGCCCGGAATCACTCTCCTTCTTTTCCTGGGAGTAGAGAAACAGCTGGCACACCAGTTTATCCTCTCATTCATTTTATCTCCCAGGGATAACCTTGCATACATAATCCTTTCTGAATGAATAGTACTCTGGGCTCACCTTTTTTTTTTCTGTAATTCACTGAGCAGTTGGAGAAATAAAGAACTAAAGGAACTTCTTCGGAAGGCACAAATGGAAAGGAAATAAGACACAGTTTCTGCCCTTGAGCCACCTATGAAAGTCAGCAGGCACAGATAGGAAAGATGCCGTGCTGTGGAAGGTCTCATTTGCTTCCTTGCTTAGGTGTATTCCCAGACACTTTTCCCCTATGGCACTGTTGTGAGTGGGATATTTTTCCTAGATTCAATCTCTGCCAGTTTATTACTGGTATATATGAAAGCTACTGATTTTTGCACCTTGATTTTGTATCTCGCGTGTTGACTGAAAATGATACAGGATTATTTGTTCTTTTTAATAGTGTCCATCTTTTAATGAAAATTTCACATATGACTTATTAACAATGTCTAAACTTTCTATAAAGCTAAAAATTTCCAGAACTCATACCATATCTATTAGTGTGACTAACATAAAAGCAAGCTAACAAGGCGCAGCGGTTCATGCCTATAACTCCAGAGCTCAGAGGCTGAGGGCAGCCTGGACTTTATAACAAGATTCAGAGAGAAGTAAACAAAAATAAGAACCAACGCCTAACTATCCAGCCCAGAACCCTTAGAATGTAACGGATGTGCTATGAAATTGAACTCTTTGCTATAAGTTGTAACTCAAGGATGGAAAACTTGTCTAGCATGCAGGAGACCCAGGGGTCAATCACCAGGGCTACAAAAATCCGAAACAAGCCAGACAACGGCAACAAGAAAACCTTTCATGAATTACTAATGAACTTCTCATAGGAACATGCAACCATGTAGCTGCTAAGGAAAACAGCGAGGCAGGTCCTCACAAAAGTAATACAAATAGTAGAATTTTATCCAAGTTAAAGGAGAGGAGTCCTGATATAGGCTGTAGCAGACAAGCATCCTTAGATCATTTGCTAATTAAAGTAAGCCAGACAGAAAAGAAAACATAGGGCCATTCCATCTGTAAAATTCTAGGTAAGTTCACAGAGATGGAAGGTGCAATAGAGGTTACTTGAGATATGAAAACAGAGAACACTGAAGAGTGATTATTTAATAGCGAGGTCAGTTTTGCAAGCTGAAAAGTGTTCTATAGTTTGGCGGCATAGCTACAGGAGTGCACGTACTACTGAACACTAAAAAATAAGTGAGGTAGAAAAGGTCATATTTTGTGTATTTTAGTAAAATGAAGTTTTAAAAAATTCTAACAGAAAAACTATTCGTGTATAAAAACTATCAAAGAATTAGTAAAAATGTGGTTCAAAAGAAACAGAAAACTCCATATTCTAATCTCGCTGGTAATAATTATTGCTACATTATAAATTGTCCCTAAGTTTAGTTGCCCAAACAGTAAAAACATATTATATATATTTCAGTTCATAGTGAAGTCAAGTTTTGATCAAGACACTTGAACATAGAGTCTTTGAGAAGACCATGTCCACTGATCTAAGATCTCTCAAGATTCACTTTAAGAAAAGCTGCTTCCAATATTGTTGGTGTAGAATTCAGTTCCATGAGACCCAACCTCCCTTTCAGTTCCCTGCCACAGGCATGCCTCCAACTGCCAGTCAGCACATGGCTGCCAACATATGCCAGAATGAGAGAGTAAAAGACCAAAGTAGGTGGGAAGATTTTTATAGATTAATCTTGGAAATGGTTCACTGCTTCTGCTCTTTTTCATTTCTTAGACACCGGTCACTAGGTCCCATTCAGTTAGACAAAAGCAAAACAAAACAAAATAAAACAGATTGGTGTGGATAACAAATGGTAGGGACCACTAATCATCAGTAGGAACTTCCAGAAAATTTTTTTTGTTTTTGGTTTTTTTGAGTCAGGGTTTCTCTGTGTAGCCTTGGTTGTCCTAGAACTCACTCTGTAGACCAGGCTGGCCTTGAACTCAGAGATCCGCCTGCCTTTGCCTTCCAAGTGCTGGGATCAAAGGCGTGTGCCACCACGCCCAGTTCAGAAATATTTCTAAATCAATGAGAGAAAAAAAAAGAATTGAGGAAGTATCAAGAATAAAACTGACATATTTTAATATCATAAAACACTGGCCCAGCAGCTGTGGAATAATTGTTTTCAAACATGCATGGATTATTTTTCAGATTTAGTTTCATCTCTGTCCATGAAGCAAATTGTGATACATTTTAAGCATTAAATAATGTATTGTCCTATGCAGTGGAAGTAATGTAGAAATCAATAACAAAAGACAAACTGGATGTCTGCCAATATTGAACTATTAAACAGTATTCTTTTAAATATTTGCCATACTAAGGAAAAAGTATAATCAGTAGACTTTAGAAAATATTTTAACTGACTATAAATATAAATAGGACACATTAAAACTTACAGATAAAATCTATCCTGATATAATTTCAATGCCAAAACATCTTTAAACAACTAGAGATAGCATGCAATGATGAACCTTAAAATATTAAATATCCATATTGCTTATGTCCAGTAAATAGCAACTCGTAAACAAAGTAACATCTGAATATGGTTAGAGTGTAAGAGTGATCCCAGGAGCCCAAAGCAAACAACATTCCTGTTACGGAAAACAGCTACTTGGTAGTTCTGGAGAGAAAGTGAGATGTCTTCTTATAATGCAACTGGCATTTGAATTTGCACTTCAAATACGGAGACTTTCCAAAACAAATAATTAAACTAGAAAATTGTCTTTAAGATGAGAGGAAAAGCTAAGGGGACTGAACCCAAGGGAGAAAGAAAGAGCTAATGTTAGAGACTGATTCTGCCTCAAGGGCACTTAGGAAACTAGTGACCCTCAAGTCCAGCGTTCCTTTATTGATCTGTCTAGACGATCTGTCCATTATCAAAAGTGGGTTATTGAGGTGCGCTGCTGCACTGATCGTCTGTCTCTCCCTTCAGATCATTTAGCGATAGTTTTCTCTCTTTAGGTGCTCTGATATTGGGTGGATTTGTTTTTATGACGGTTTTCTTGTTGAGTGTTCTTTATCATTACATAATGGCCTCTTTGTCTCCTTTTATTGCCTTTGATTTAAAGTCTATTTTGTCCAAGAGTGAAGAAGCTATTGCTGATTTCGTTCATTTTGCAGAGAACACTTTCTGTACCCCGACTTTGAGTTGATATGTGTCCTTACACTAATGAAGTGAGCCTTTCACATGCAGCATAGTTTGACTTTATTTTATTCCTTACCTCTTTCATTCATGCTTTGTCTTTGAGGTGGAATTAATTCATCTGCACCTGGGGCGATCATTAGGAGATAAGGACTAGCGGCCATTGCTTTGTATCTTGTTTTCTGCTTGTTCCATACACTCTTGCCCCTTCCTCATGCCGCCTTTGTGATTTGAAGATTGTACCACATTCTGAATTATTTCCCTTGCTACTGAATGGAGGGGCTACAGGTTTTTACTTTTCAGTTGCTGGGAGGTTTACTGTCTTTGTAACTTGACTTTTTACTCTTTTGTGGATTGCTTTTTTTTCCACCCTTTACCACCCCTCTTCTTCCTCCATTTCAAACCCCTAGCACTAAGTAGGAGAGGAAAAAGGATAGAGGGGAAAAGTGTGTGTGTGTTTGTGTGTGTGTGTGTGTGTGTGTGTGTGTGTGTGTGTGTGTGTTATCATTAGACTGCTTTCTGCTGATTGGGGCAAGTTTGATCTTCGCTCTCAGGATACCTAATTTCTTCTTCTCGTTTCTTTATGTTTGACTACTTGACAAACTGCAACAAAAGCAACCATCAGCAGCAGCAGCAGAAGAAGAAAGAGGAGGCAGAGGAGGAGGAGGAGGAGGAGGAGGAGGAGGAGGAGGAGGAGGAGGAGCACAGATCAGAATGGAGCTGTGGGAGAGGTAGTACTTATATACCCTTTCAATAGTCTTCAGAATTCCAAGCATCATATACTTGCAGAAACAATCTGCAGCTAAAAAACATCATGTCCCTGTTAGAGCACAAAGCAAATCATAGTTAGTTGTTGTGGACAATCTAAAGGAGCCCCAAATCCCATACCTGAGATCAAAACAAAAACATTCCTTAAAACATTTCTGTTTTTAAAGAAGCCAAAATTCTCACTACAGTCTTAGTTAGTGTTTCTATTGCTATGATAAAACACCATGACCCAAAGCATGCTGGGAAGGAAAGGGATTTTTTCTTTTTTCTTTTTTTTTTTTTTTGGCTTACGCTTCCATATCAGAGTCCATCATTGAAGGAAGTGAGGAACTCAAACAGGCCAGGAACCTGGAGGCAGGAGCTGACACAGAGGCTATGGCAGGAACCTGGAGGCAGGAGCTGACACAGAGGCCATGGCAGGAACCTGGAGGCAGGAGCTGACACAGAGGCCATGGCAGGAACCTGGAGGCAGGAGCTGACACAGAGGCCATGGCGGTGTGCTGCTTTCTGACTTACTCACATGGCTTGCTCAGCCTGCTTTCTTATAGAAGCCAGAACCACCAGCCCTGGGGAGTGTACTACCACAATGGGCTGGGTCCTCACCCACCAACCACTAATTAAGAAAATGCCAGCTGGGCAGTGGTGAAACACGCCTTTAATCCCAGGACTTGGGAGGCACAGGATCTCTAAGTTCAAGGCCAACCTGGTCTACAGAGTAAGTCCAAAACCAGGCAGGGCTACACAGATCCTGGTTACATAACCAGGTTACATAAACCCTGACTCAAACAAAGACCCTACACGCTTGGCTGCAGCCCAGTGTTATGGAGGTATTTCCTCAACTGAGGTTCCCTCCTCTCTGATGACTCTAGATTTTGTCGAGTTGGCATAGAAGTAGCCAACACACTTATATGGAATAGTGTATATGTGATAGGCTAATTCAGACTGGGAACAATTTAATTGTAATTGTATAGAATTCCCACACTTTCGTTTCTCCCACTTTGTAGATTTAAGTGATAAGCTTTATATATTAGAAACAGTTGTTTAACTTTCTTCTTACAGTTCTTCCTAAAAAAAAAATTGTCTTTGGGCTCTCTCAGTTAAAACAATTTATTGTAGAGATAACCCACTTTACCTAACACACTTGAGGTGTTAGACTGTTCTGAATGTGTCTGATATTACAGTGCTAAGTTTTATGTATTCATATGTTTAATGTTTAATTTCTTATAAGAAAGGCCTCATGGTGATTCATAGATGTTGTCTGTCTAGGCAACTTTTTATTTCTCCTGCGAGAAGGACTCCACCAGGTAAGATAGTAACTGGTAGTTTTTTCTTAAGCATTTTAAACACGTTACTTCATTTATTCCTAGTTGTAGCTTTCAGTAGAGAAATCCATAGCCATTTGGGGACAACATTGAATATAAACTTGCTGTGGAAAAAATTTTCATTACATTTTTATTTGTTTGGTGTGGGGGGATGGGGGCTCAGAGGACAACTTGGCAGAGTCTCTGGGATTGAGGCATCAAACCCAGGTTGTAAGGCTGGGCAGCAAGCACCCTTATGTGTTGAGTGATGCCCCTGGAATGATGTATCTTATTTCCTTCTGCTCCCAGAATCCTTTCTTTGTCTTTGGGCTTTAATAATTTGCTTATAATATGTCTTGGTTCCCTGTACTTTGCAATTGAGTTTGGCCTGGACAGCCCCAACTATCTGGAATTTTGATGCTATTTTTTAGTCATTGATTTCTTAAACACGGTCTGGGCATTTTCCCCCTTCTGTTTCTCCTGAATCAACTGTAACAAGAAGGTTGGCTTTCTTGATGGTATGTAGACACTCCTGTTAGCTTTCTATTCTCTTTTATTCCCTACTTTTATCACTGAAAATTTTCAGAGATGGGTATGGTGACTCATGACTTTAATCTCAGCATGTAAGAAGATGAAACAGGATGGCATGAGTTCAAGGCCAGCCTAGGCCACATAGTGAGTTTTAGGCCAGCCTAAAACTGGTGACTTTCAGCCCAGCTTTGGTTATAGAGTGAAACCCTATTTCACAGAGCATTTTTTGGCTAATGTTTTTTTAAATAGCATGGTACAAAGAAAGTAATGTGAGCCTCATGTATAACTTTTAACTTTTTAAGGAGCAAAAACTACCGAAAATAAGCTAAACTTATTATCTTACTGAAATCATAATAGCAGAAATATTTTATTTTCACTTCTATAAACATTAAGATATTTTACATTCTTGTTTTTCTTTTCCTTTTTACATTCTTAAAATCTGGTGTTTATGGGGTGCTGAAGAGACACTTCCGTGGATTAAAAAATGTGTTGCCCTTCAGAGGACCCAGGTTTGATTCCCAGAACACATATGGTGGTTCTCAACAATCCTTAACTCCAGTTCCAAATAATCTGATGTCCCCACCTGCCCCCAACCCTGTCTTAGCCTCTCTGAGTATCAGTCATGCCTATGGTGCACAGCATATGTTTAAGCAAAACATTCATACATATAAAAATTTTTAAATCTAAAAACTATATAAACAAACAAACGAACAAACAAATCTCGTGTTCTATACTGACATTGCTTCTAAATTTAGACTAGTCACAGTTCAGAGACCCAAGAGCTATGCCAACTGCCACGACAGAGACTGGCGTCCACCTTCCCACAGTTGGGTCTATCTGCCTGCAGATGCTCAATTGCTGCAATGCTTTAATCCCGAAGGTTAAATCAAGGCATACCACTGGCAAAAGTTAACTCCTTACATGACATTGAGCTGACACTCACATCATGTCTGATCCTCAGAAAATGGGAACAGAAATGACTGACCTCTAAGATCTCAACTCTACCCTTTGTAGACCCTAAGAAATTGCCAGTGTTTTTCTTCATAGTATTTATCACGATAACTAAGGTTTTGTATTTCCTTACTTATAATGAGTGCATATGGCTGTTTCTCCCATCTTGTTCTGTAAGGAAGGAACATCTATCTTGTTTGACTTTATATCCTTGTGCTTCAATAAAATGCATCACAGATATTAAATAGCTGATAAATGTGTGGTTATGCATTGATTAGGGGCCTCAGCCAGCCTATCACCTCATCATGGACTTTCAGTTAGTTACAACATTCCATATTATATCAATAAAAGCAGTAACAGCTACCTCTCTTCCTAAACAACTCCTCATAGCCAAACTCTAATCATTAAAGACACTTTGGAAATTTTTCCACTCACCAGAACTGTATTTTTCATAGCTTCAACTCGATCATGAACCAATACAGAACAAAGTGAATATTGTTCAGACACTGTATAATACACACACACACACACCATCACTGCTGGTGTTCAGTATGTGGTAGGAAAAATTGTTCTTTTGGCTTTGTTAGTTTTCTGTCTATTTTCTTCTGATTCCTCAATCTCCTTTGACAGGATTCTCCTGAGATTTTGTCAACTATTTCACAAGGCTTCTTTTATTTGGGGTCTACTATCAATTTTTTTCTTGAGGTGTCTTGTGTCCCTGGTTCTTTGTAACCTGTGTGTCCTTTGGCTAGTATTCACATGTTTGATGGATTTGACTTTTCTAGCCTTTTTAGGCATTCTTTGGTGGGGACAGAACTTTATTATTTAGCACCAAACTCCGGATGGGTTTCTAGTTGCTAGAAATCCCAGACTGGCAGAACTTGCTGTCAGGATCTCTAAGCTAGCTGTTGCCTATGCATTGAGGCTAAGTAGAACTCCTGGCTGTGCCCTATGACCCATTGAGATGAAGATAGCTGGTTGGATTATATGGCCAGATGAAGCTATTAACTAGGCATAGTAATCACATCTAGGTAGGTAGTACTATAGGTTGCCTTCCCCAGCTGTAATTTCATAAAATTCAGGAAACTTGCAGGACTCGGGCAGCTCAAAAGACCTCATAAGGCCTCTCCCCAAAATTATATAAGCAATCAATAATTTCTGGAAAAGACGCCTTCCAGAGATATAGTTTGCATGAGTTGTCACCCACACTGGGGTGGGACTTTTCAGCGACACACTTCCTGATTGTCACTGTGTACCCTCTCTCATAAGGCATTTCAGTAAACTCATTTCTTCACCAAGCTACATGTGAGTTTTGCTTCTTTAATCTGTTGTTTGGTGTGAACAGATGTTTGTTCAAGTCTTCTGAGGAAAAGCCATTTAAAACTGTCAGGTTCAAGCTTCTTGTATGCTGCCAAGCACAGCCCTAGTGTTCTGTATAAGTTTTCTTTGGATCAAGAGGTATCTTAGTTTGGGTTTCTATTGCTGTAAAGAGACACCATGACCATGGCAACTCTTATAAAGGAACATTTTAATTGAGGCTGCCTTACTGTAGCAGAGGTTTAGTCCATTGCCACCACGACAAAATGGATAGCAGCATGCAGGCAGACTTAATGCTAGAGAAGGATCTGAGAGTTTTTCATCTTGATCCTCAGGTAGCAGAAGGGGACTGTGTGTCACACTGGTCATAGCTTGAGCATAGGAGACCTCAAAGTCCACCCCCACAGTGACACACTTCCTCCAACAAGACCACACCTACTCCAACAAGGCCACACCACTTAAAAGTGCCACTCCCTGTAGGCCAAGCATTCCTATGTGAGTCTATGAGGGCCATTCCTATAAAAACCACCACAGGTCTAAGGATATCTGCAGAAGAAACATCTGATCCTTTTTCTCTCCTGTGGCTAAGTAGTGACCAGTGTCTTCAGCTGGCCAGAGTCTTGGCACTATGTATAAAGCTTTCCCAGACCAGAGCACCACTAAATCAGTAAGCTTAAGTAGTCTGGGTCAAATGGTGTTCACAATATTTATCAAGGGATACAAACAGAGGGGGCCTTCTGTGATAAGTTCTTAAATGGCAGAAAAGCTGAATACTTGTTTTAATTTTTATTGCTTAATGTATAAGTTGTGTGCTAAGAGAATGAATGCCTTTGTGGGTGAGACCATACTGATCTTCAAGGATAGGTGACATGGTAAATCCTAGGCCATCCTTGTTTTCTTTGTGTGTCATGGGTTTATAGTTCAAGGGAAATATTTTAGCCTCCCTCTTGAATTCAGGGATATTAATGGATGTACTTTTGTCCATGGAGAGTTGCCATTTGAAACATGAACCGGATAACTCCCATTCTACAAAATTCCTGATGTCTCTCTAAAGCAGATAGGCCCTGGTCTAAGCATTCAAAGAATCCTATACAGGATGTACAGGGATAAAAGTTAAATCTCCCTGATGTAGGAACCTACTAGTATGGTTTTTTGTTTGTGGGAACAGCCCCTTGGGCAGGCAGAATGCAGAGATACTAGACTGCATTTACCCTGTGCAGTTGGGTGCTGGGCTTGAGCAAAGCTCCAATACACTGCTCAGGAGATGGGAAAACACAGTCTAAAATGTGGGAGGCAGAAGATGGGGTTTCTAAGCTCCTGGGCATCCAGTCACTGCTGGAAACAACATGGAGTCAGGAACAAAGAATTGGGGATTCATGGGCCTGGGATGAGGAGCCTGGGGCTGGGGGTGGGGGGTGGGAGGCTCCCAAAGTCCTGGACATCCAGATAACACTGGGTCATGGGGAGTTGGAAATGGACTGGGCTCATGGGCTGAGGACAAGCCTGGGGCTGGGTGTTCTCAGCCCCTTGGACATCCAGACACTGCTGGAAGTCTCAGAAGAGCTGAGAATGGAGGAGGTCCGCACCCAGGGCTGGGGGTGGGGGAATTCCAGCGAATGTCTGGAATGTCTATAGCTTAATAGCTGTTATCTGGGAACACAGGGAAGGCCTTCTGCAGGAGGCTTAGGCAGTGTGGCTCTATAGGTGGAGGTCTTCTCCATGCTCCCCACTGCGGTTCTTGAAGAAATAGACAGTCCTTGGTTGCAAACTGTTTAGTGATTGTTCATCGTGGGAAATGGGTGCATAGCACCTCCTCAGGGTGGACTAAGAGATTAAATACCTTTTGCAAGGAGGAAGGTCTGAGAAGGGAAGCTTATTGTCTGAACCCTCAGGGCTCATCTAGATGCCTCATTAGCATGGAGAAAGAACTCTGTTCTGATTCACAGATGATGTTTCCTGTGTGGGGAGTGACGCACATGTTCTGAGCCAGGAACCTGGAAGGAAGCAGGGACCACCCAGCATTTCAGGTGGGTGCCAGGGTGCCAGGGACTCTAAATCTGCTCAGCCTTACCAAGTGTCCTGGCAGGGTCCACTATCCCACAGCTAGGTAACCTTTTCTAAAGGCAGACCATTCCCCCAGTGACTTTGCTTCCACATCAGCCAAGAGGTAATACACCTCAGTGCATTTTGCAGCACAGATTAAGTTACAAAGAAATATAAAATAGGCTCTCCTATGCTTTAAAAATTAAAGCATCAAAAACCGGTCACACTCACAGGTTCTCAGCAGAGGAAGAGAAAATGCTCTCCAGGGAGTGCTTCTCTATCACAGTCCTCAAAGAATTCCTAAAAATAATCTTTCTATAGAAATTAGCCAAGAGACAGAAAATTCAAGCACCAAAGAAATCCTGCTTTGTGATCAAGAAGAGGAGCAACAATAGACAACCGAAGACCTAATACACCACATATAAATAACCATGCTTATTCTGTTCAAATCATAAGAGAGAGATTTAAAAATACCAATAGGGAACAAGAACAATAAAGAATAACAAAGCAGACATTCAAAAGACTCGAGCCGATGAAGTAAAATCCTGGCAGAGTAGAAGCGATATCTGTAAGATCAGATAGAAGCCAGTCAAGATTGAAAACTATCATCAGTGAGAAAATAAATTACAGAAAACAGAAATAAGATTAGGTGGAATTATCCCCATAGAGAAGTCAGCTGCTCATTCCCAATCCCCCATTGCACCAAGTTGCTCTCACTGAGCCGAGTTCTGCTGGGAAAGTGAATCCAGGAGTATGACTGGGTGCCAGAGAGTTGGGGAGAGACAGTCTGAACATCCAACGTGAAAGCTGTTTTCTGCATGCCCAGAGAGGGCCCAGGAGCACAGTGGGCACAGCCCCAGAAGTGTAGGAGTGTAGGACTCTGAAGCTGAGAGACGCGCAGTGCATGCGCCCTTCCCCCATCCCTGACGATGTCCACGCAAGCTGCACTGTATTGGGAACTTGGAAGTGACGAGACAGACTTGGTGCCGAGTCCTGATGGACGCTACAGAGACTCTGAGAAGGATGGATGATGCACACTGCCACAGAAGTGTGGCATGGGACGCGGACACTCAGGCATCCTCCGTGGCCTCATCCTGCCATTCCCGCACTGCAGGAAACCACAGAAGTGTGCAGCATTTCCAGACACGGTATCCGCCAAAGGCAAGACAGCCACCTACTATGTTTTATTGTTAAGTTGTTTTTTGTTTTTTAATTCAAAATTTAGCTTTGATTTTTTTCAATTTTTTGACACTTACCCCTTCTGTACTGGAAGTGAATGCCTCTTGTTTTAAAGGGTATTTCACAAGCTGTCCTTTCTTTCTCTAACCCTAGTTATAATGGATTCCTAGTACTTCTCATCTCTTTAATTCTAGGACTTTTGTCCTTCGTTTACTACCTCTCCCCCTTCTGTATTTCATCCTCACTTGACCATTTAAGTGTTCGACAACCTAAGCTCTAAATACTAAAGATTTCAGTTCCCCTACTAAGGACCCCAGTGTCACAGTCTGTGAGCCTTAAAGGTGACACAGATGATGTGCACAGGTGTCATCTCTGCAGTTACCAGAGACTGCTGTCAAGCTGCTGTTAGGGCAGTCAGCCTCCTGCCTGAGAATGACACAACAGGGAGGCAGCTTACCAGGACTTACATAAAAGCAAAAAACAAAAAAAAAACCAAAAAAACAAACAAACAAAAAAAAACTCAGAGAGGAAAGGGGACAAAAAAAAAAGGTAGATAAATCTATCCCAATAGCACCCCCCCAAAAAAACACATGAGAAACATGAGACAGAAATTCACCAACTTCAATATCAGAAATCTTAGATAATGAGATAAGATAGCTGACAAGCCGAAAAAAGATTAATTTCTTATCCTCTTTAAAAACAAACAAAAATAATGATCATAAAGAAGTCTCAAATAAGCAGATGACTGAAGTGAAAAAAATTAATTCAAGCCCTATATAAGAAAGTTATCAAAGTAGATGATAGTAACATGGAGAGAGAAACTTTAAAACAGAATGAAAATTGATCCAGGAAATTGAGATGCTTAAAAAGAGCTGAACAGAATGAAACAAGTAAAGAAACAAAATAAGAGCACGATAAACACACAAAACTAATCAGAAGAGCTAAAGTCGGGGATGTAGGGCAAAGGTAAGGAAATAATAGTCGCAAATAAGAAAAAATATTAATGACTATAACCTAAACTTTCAAATGCTTTGGATACTTATAAGAAACCAAATCTAAGACATCATGGAGTAGGAAAAGTAAAATCAAGTCTTGTATAATTGGTCAATGAAAAGGAGCAGACAATTTCCCAAGTCTAGAGAAAGAAAGTGTTGGTCTTTGTGCACTCTGCCACTGGGCCTGGCCTCTTGGGGAGACAGAACACAAGAAGTTTGACTACACTTATCCCACACCACCTCCCCACCTCCTGGGTATGTGCTGGCTGTAGGAAAGAGTGGAGATACCTCTGGGGATGGGGGTTCAGGGGAAGCACAGTCTGAGATATGGGAAGGCAGGAGATGGTTAAGGGATCCCTGATCCTAGGAATAGGCTGGAGCCACGGGGTTCTCAGACTCTTAGACATCCAGGCACCACTGGGAGTTGCAGAAGAGCAGAGAACAGAATCGGGACCCCATAGACTGGGGTAAGGGGAAAGGGGAGCTCAGCCTAGTCTCAGTGGGGTGATTGTCCTTAGCTTGGCAAAGGCAGGCTTGGTGTCAGTTGTGGCTGGGAGCACAGAGTCTTTCTATGGAGAATTAAGCTGCAGCTCTGTAGTTGAAGGCCTTCTCTATGGCTCCCCACCACAGATTTTGATAAAAGAGACAGCCTTTGGTTCCAAAGAGTTTATTATTACTCGTGGCATAAAATGGATGCATTACATACCATACCCACTTCTCAGGGTAGACCTGAGATTAAATACTTTTTGCAGGGAGGAATGTCTGGGAAGGGAAGTTAATTGGCTAAGCCCTCCATGCCCTTAGGTACCTCATTAGCATGGAGAACTCTGTTTTGAGCCTACAAGACCACAGGACATGTTTCTTTTATGTAAGAAGCATGACACATGTTCCAGGTCAGGAATCTGGTAGGAGCGGGGAGTTGCCTAAGTCTCAGGTATGTGACCACTGAGTCACCGGGTCTCAACCTGCTCTACCTTTACCAAACTTCCTGGCATGGTTTTACCATCCCACAACTCCTCCTTTTTCTTTTTATAAAGGAGAGATGTCACTGGAGTGGCTGTGTCATTTGTAGTGAAAATTTTGGGTAGGGTGGAAGCATCAAAATAAAACACAACACAGACTAAAGGAGTAACACAACTAAACCAGACAGATAACAGGGAGGTGGGGGCTAGGAAGACAAAGGATTATTGAGCCAATTAATTGCTCAGTGGATTGTACAGTTTGTGAGGGTATTAACATCAATTTCAAACCGCATTTGATTAATCTAGATAGGCATGTTTTCTTTACTATCCTGTAACTTCCCCCAAGTTCAGTAACCATTTGGCTTTGGCAAGAGAGTTCATCTATAGCTAGAAGGTCCCAAGTCTGTCCTCTGTGGGTCTGAGCTATCATCTGTGGATGTCAGCGTGCTTGTCTAGGGAGTCTTCAGTCAGATGAGGTGCCTGGACAAAGGCAGCTTCGTTGCCCCAGGATGGTCCAGGGAGATGGGGGATTAGTCTCCATCTGGATCTGTGGCCGCAACAGCAGCAGCAGCAGCAGTGTTGTCTTTTTCTTTTGTAGATACAAACCTGTAGGGTTATCACCACAGAGGAACAGAACCTCAGCGGGGGATGTCTGCCTAGGGTGGGTAGTGTGTATTAAGCCAGTAATAGTTTGCTTGGGAGCACATCATGGTCTGTTGTTATGGTCCTAGAAAAGTAAGGGTATTCAAGGAAGTTAGCCCTGGAAGGCATCTTTTAAGTCTGCTTTGGATGTCTGAGGAAGAAAATATCATTTTAATTATGTATCTGGGATAGGCAGTATGTAGCTGGGTTGTCTGTAAAAGGAAACTGGTTGTTAATTAAGGATTAAATAATGATTATCAGCCTAGTTGTTTTGACCTGTGGCAGTAGATTAAATATGATTTTTGAACCTTAAAAGAAATTTCAAACAAATTGTAAATTTTTAGGTCAATTTTAGGTTAGAAGTCATGAATGCTAGGGAGAAAAATAAACGTTTAAGGAAAGAAGCATGAAAACTTTGGGTTAAAGGCACGGACATTGTTTTTCTTTTTGAATTCTCAGCAGCAAGATCTTATCTATTGTCTTGTCTGGAAGGCCTAGATGCATGGAGGGAGGGACATAGTCTGTCTTGCCATGGCAAGTGTGCTCTAGCAGACAGGTCCCCTTCCCCCACTTGGTTTGTTTGTTTGTTTGTTTGTTTATTTTCTTGGCTGGTATATCAAAAATATATCAGAAAGTAAAGGGACATAGGGACTTTGGTGGCATTACACTGGCAGGACTGGAGGGAGTGAGAGGCAGCACCCGTGGCTGTGCACAGTCTGTGTCTCAAGCAGCACAGCCTGTAGCAGCAGCAGCAGCAGCAGCAGCAGCAGGGCACTGGGCTGGGTAAGAGGACAAGTGCTTGTCCACATTTCCACCACAGGGGACCACAGGCTGGGTTCAGGCTGGCAGGAGAGGGAAGGCAGAATGCTCAGGGCATATGCTGTCTGGAATGGAGTCTGTTAGCTGTGTAGTAGTCCTGGGAGGGGCTGGGAGAGGGGCAGAGAGAAGAAGCTAGTAGTTGCCAAGGAAGCAGGGTGAGTTAAGTCTAAAATAAGATTTGGAGAATGTAGCTAGG